>JBBPDC010000035.1:15063578-15077181 GCA_037974485.1 Hemigrammopetersius urotaenia
TGGATGGATGGATGGATGGATGGATGGATGGATGGATGGATGGATGGATGGATGGATGGATGGATGGATGGAAGGAAATCAGTGATTGTACTGAAAATCTACATGATCTAAAATATAGTTTCAGGACAGACTTTAAAAGCCCGTTTTGTGAGGAGACTGAGGTTAGTGCTCTGGAACGATTAGAAATACAGTGCTGTGCTGTGGGCTATATTGACCCAGGGCTGCATGGTAAACGGATGTAGAGGAGATCATTACACACAGAGTGAGGACAGCACTCATTCGGCGATAAAGAACCAGGTTATGTTTGGGTTACACTGGCTGACAAAATGACAGTCTGCACTGTGGCAAAGACCTCGGATGCTCTCCTGACATCCTTATTCCAAAGCACGGGAAAGAAAAGGGGGAAGAGAAAACAATCTGGGGGAGGTGGGGGGGTGGAGAGAAATCCCAAACCCTGAAATTGCGCGTAGCAGATTGTCCTCCATTCATTGTGAGGGTCGGCGAGGTTTCACCCAGCCGAAAGGCCCCGGCGAGCCTAGGCACAGGGAGAAAAGCTCTCAGATTGAAGTTCACATACTGCTTTAAACGTAGTGCCACACATCCCCCCACCCCAGCCCCCCCACCCACGCCTCTCCACATGTCAATCATTCACGCGCCGGCGAACAAAAAGGCTCTGCCAGCCTTGCCTGTCACCCTGTCACTCATATTCAACAGTCAAAAAATAAATAGGTAGAAGGAGGGGGGAGGTGGGACAGTGTGACACAGGTGGCGGTTAGAGGGTGGCGGGGAGGAGACGTCTTGTCTTTCCGGATGCGCTTTTTCATCTGTCTCGCGGCAAGGGCGTTTCTCCGTAATCTTCCCGAGATGAGAATCGCGTTTTAATTAGGTCTACCTCTGCTCGGCGCTTCCCTTTCCCCGGTCTCTACTGGCCTACGTGCTCAGCCGGTGGGTGTTCTGCAGCGCTGTCATCCTCGCTTGCTCTTCAGATCAAAACTCTGTCAAAATCAAAGATCCCAGAGCCTGAACCCGATTTCCCCGCCCTGTGATGTGCAGCTAGAACCACCGGCTCGTCCCACCAGCAGTGGCAAAGCCGTGTCACAAAACTCCTCTTGCTCTTTAAAGGAAAACAGATCTATCCGCTAAGCTGGACAACATAACAGCAACACACATATCTTCAGAACTAAATCTCATATCTCCAATAGAAGGAGAAAGAAAAACTAACTATCAGTGGAAGTTAATAAAAAGTATTTCTGCTATTGCTTCATTCATCGTGAAATGCCGGCACAGTGTAGATGGCAGCTAGTGTGTTTAAATTATGTAAAAAAAAAAGGAAAAAATGACAGAAATAGAGATACAAAGCGATGATACTGTACCCCGAGAGGCTCTGGACTCCTCATGCAAATTCGGGAAAGCGGCTGAAAAACATCCCATGAGAAAATTCCGCGACTGTGAGAAGCTCGAATCACGGCGTTAGGGACGGAGGGTGTCATGTTCTACAAAGCATGTTCACCCTTTAAACTCCATGCCTGCCATTTGGGTTTACCTTAAAGAAGGTTTTCACAAAAGTTTCCCACTTACCTCAGAAGTACTCGGTCAGACATGTTAAGCATCCAAATTTAGCTTCTTTAGTTTTCAACTGGAGCTACAAGGTTAACATTAATGGACACTAGGGCTGCGTACCATTCTAAATGTCATGATCCCATTTCAATCCCATTTCAAAAGAACAAAGAGGATCATCAAAATTCAGCCAGCACCGGTTTTCATTTGCCACAATCATCTGCACTGCAAATTGTTTTTAAAGGCATGTTGTCCCCATGCAAAAAAATCAGTCACGGTGGTTTAACACAAACTTGATCAGCATGTCAGTTTAACTTAGAAAATGTTAAAACTGCAGCAAAGACTGAATAAGGGGCCGTTCACATATCGCGCTAAAAAATGCACGGAAAACGCAAGGTGCGTCGCTTTCTCCTTCTTTCCATAAGCGCTCGGGCGCTTGCGCTCCGGAAGCGTCTGTCGTTGCTAAGCAACCATCAGCCGCGCTCTCCATTTCCACAGACGAAAACCCCTTGCTGTAACTCTGCTGCACGATTTATTTACGCAGCAAAGAAAAAACGCCGTAAAAACTTAAAAAAACACGGGGAGTTTCACCAGCTGATCCAGGAGCTGCACCTGGACAACGGAAGGTTCAAAGCCTGTCTCAGACTCGACAAGGACCAGCTGGATTATATTTCAGGAAAAGTTTGACAAATCATACAGTTCAGGAAATCCCTGGAGCACAATGACGAGCTGCTCCTCTGTGTTTCTGCTGAGGCATCAGTGTAACGGCGAGGCGAGGAAGCTTATTGGTTGAATCTTGTCACATGACCCGCAGTGCGCTTGCGGCATTCTGAAAAGTTGAGATGTTTTCAACTCTATGTGGCGCGTCCGCGTCCACGTCGCTTCCATTATGAGCGCGTCTGCCGCGCGTCTACATTTGAAATAATGGACTTGTGCGCGCAAAAGCGATATGTGAATGGCCTCTAATGAGGCGGAGCTACAGCTAAACCCAAAATGCAGCTATTGGTTAATATGAATAGCAGGCCTGGTGG
Source organism: Hemigrammopetersius urotaenia (assembly GCA_037974485.1). Classification (NCBI taxonomy): domain Eukaryota; kingdom Metazoa; phylum Chordata; class Actinopteri; order Characiformes; family Alestidae; genus Hemigrammopetersius; species Hemigrammopetersius urotaenia. Next base: position 15,066,167 of record JBBPDC010000035.1, read on the forward strand.
AAGCTAAGCTAACCAAAGTTAAAGCTCAACCTACATAAGCGAAGAGAGGCAGATGGGGCAGTCACCACATTAACCTAATATTAGTATATTCAGCAGAATAAATAACAATAAAAACATTTTTACATTTTTATACTCTGTGTATTTTGTGTGAGCAATAAAATATTGCCCACAATGAGAAAAACAGAACACAGAGGAACGCCACATCCACGAGACAGTGTGTGGATAAGGGTCCATTACGGAAACCTATATTTTTCAAAATAAAAATTTCACACGGCCCACATTCACAAACTAAGCAGCCGGTTCTGAATTCACTCGGTGTGTCCGAAACCACGCACTTGTGCATTTTTAGTGCGCAATTTTAGTGCGTAGTGCGCTGACACTGAAAACTGAGCTAAAACTCAGTCACTGAAAGAACCCGAATGCTGCACTGAAATCGACCAGAAAACGCCGAGCAGAACGATGGACACTCTGCACTAAACGGGCGCCATTTTGAACACGTAGCGGAGGGGGCGGGGCTTTCAACATGTTTTCGAGTTGGATAACGGCGGCGAACAGTGAAATCCGAGCCCAAGCGGAGGCGGCTGGTTGGTATAAATGTGAGGAACGTTAATAAAGTTATTGTACTGATGTACACTGCGGTAAAACCGGCAGATATTCTGGCGGCTGGAGAATCGAGAGCGAATGTGAGTCCGTCACTTCCGCTAAGAGCGAAACGTTAGTGTTCCGTTTAGGACAGCACTGACCCACAGCAGTGCACACTACAGAAGGCAGTGCTCAGTGCGCACTACGCACTAAATCTCAGTGCACTGACAGTAGTGTGACACACTCACTGTTTTTATAAAGTACAGGTACGCCTACTGGACCTACAAGAGCCCCGCCCACTCACACTGAAGTTATAAGGAGCGCTTTAGTCTGGATAACTCTGAATGAGGCGCAATACAGGGCCGCCAATCGACAGGTCCTTATTCCTTCACAAACGTTTAAGAGTCAAAAAATGTCAAATGGCCTCTGATAGTCACACAGCGTGAAATTCTTTCTCTGCATTTAACCCATTCACCAAGTGAAGCAGGGGACTGCCACCAACGAGGGGCGCCCGGGGGTCAGTGTGGACGGTACCTTGCTCAGGGGAATCTCAGTGTTGACACTAGCAGTGTTGGGATTCAAACCCACAACCTTCTGATTTGTAGGAGCAATGCCCTAACCACTGGGCCACCAGCTGCACCATTTGTCCTACGCTGTGGGAAATTCGGCTCAGGCATCTCCCATATCATATCTAGAGTTAGAAGGGGCCCAGAAGGGTTGGGCCATGTTTTTGAGATAAAATGCCAAAGACATGGATTGTTGATCCAGCCCAGAAAGACGCTGGCGAAGTAATTAAGCTCGGCTGCGCTAATGGAAGAGAAAGAGGCGAGAGAGCTGCGAAAATGTGCATGGAGGAAGAAAAAAACACACACACACACACACACACACACACACTAAATGGCATTATGAAAGAGTAGCAGCCGTAATGGAGATTAAATTGTACAGAAGAGAATTAAAGAAGAGTGCATTTAGTGCGTGGAAGCAGCTGTCAGGATGTTTCTTCTGATGAGAAGGACTGTGCAAATACACTTCTGTTAGCATTGTTAAAACTCGGGAGGCGCTTGCGGAGGCTCTGGAGCGCGCCGGCTTCAGCAAATGCTCATTAATGTGACTTTATGGTGGCTGAATGTAAGAAAAAAAAAAATGTTGCGCTGGCTAAGTTGAGTAGGCAGTTGGCCTGCGAACAGAGAGGCAGCGGTGTTGAACGGAGTTATCTGGAGTACAAAGGCTCCATTAGTTGGTGGGAGGGGGGGGTGTTTAATTAGCACACTTATGCGAGGAGGCCATTAAGAGTGATTTGGAGTTGTGATGGAGGGTCTGCTGATGGGGAGGCCATGTCAACTGCTGACAGAGTGCACATGTATACGCCTACTGCACAATAAACAGACAAAAACACATGAATAAATAAGAGAGCGAAGAAGGAGCTCGAGTAACAGACAAGCTTTACTTGAAAAAGCCAAGCAGAAGCAGAAGCAGAAGCACGACTCTGCCCTGCAGCTCAGGGCTGACTGAACCCCTTCATTCTCCAAGGCCACATCTGTGCTCTTCTGGAAAACTAGCACAAAAGTTTTGCCTCTTATTCTCGTCAGTTTGAGTTTTATTTTGAGGGATAAACATCAGGAGGGCACCACCGGCAGCTGTGGTAAAGGGAAATTCCATCCTTTTTTTTTTTTTAATGTCTTCTTAATTTAGTGGTTAAGAGGTAAACTGTCATCTATAGTGGGTTTGGTGTGAAATACCAGACGTCTGCCTTTAAAATCTCCCTCACATAAAAGTTACTCTTTGTATCTTGAGACGCCAAAAAGAAAATTCTTGGTCAATGGTATTATTATTTGCACTAAAGGTAAAGTAAAAGTAAACAAAAGTATGTGGGATGCAGCATGTGCCAATGAAATCCAACATCCTCCATAACAACAGAGGACTATTCTTCATTTTCCTCATTGAGTGTTGATTTAAAAGCTGTTTAATATTTTGTTTCTTGCCATTTTTGTCTCAAATGTTTCCGTGCTGATGCATCCTTAGTTAGAAATACGCTGTCTGAGACCTGAGATATTGTATTGACACAGTTTTGAGATGTTTATAGCCCAAAACATTTTTATATTTTCAATTTTGTGATATAAAATGTTCACAAAGAAAATGAATTTAGCTCTGCCACTACTTTACCATCATCAACATTCCACATAAACATTCAGAATGTCACGTCGTGGCTCGGGACGTGAGGAGTGGAAATAGATGTGTAGTGTTTTTTAATACAAAATGACACAGACTACACATAATCCAAACCAAAAAAGGCACAATGGCCAAACAAAAGAATATAGACGACACGTATGGAGCAGGAATCGTGAGAGTTAACCAGCAACAAAGACAAGAACTCAAGGAACTTAAATACAAAACCCACTGAGACAAGAACCAATCATAAATCACAATCAGTTAACTCATACAAGACAGCTGACACAGTGACTACAGACACAATGTACTCCCAGAATTCAAAATAAAAGTCCCTATAACAAAACAGAGGCCTCTACCGGCCGCTGGCCGAGACGTTACACAGAAGACGCATGTGGTGGATAGATAAAAGTACTCTCGGAATTCAAAATAAAAGTCCCCATAACAAAACAGAGACATTACACAGAAGACACATGTGGTGGTTAGATAAACGTACTCTCGGAATTCAAAATAAAAGTCCCCATAACAAAACCGAGACATTACACAGAAGACACATGTGGTGGATAGATAAAAGTACTCTTGGAATTCAAAATAAAAGTCCCCATAACAAAACAGAGACATTACACAGAAGACACATGTGGTGGTTAGATAAACGTACTCCCGGAATTCAAAATAAAAGTCCCCATAACAAAACAGAGGCCTCTACCGGCCGCTGGCTGAGACGTTACACAGAAGACCCATGCGGTGGTTAGATAAATAATATTGCTATTGTAGATGAGAGACCTGGTTCCTGTTCACCACCATTGTAAAGAAATCTGATAAATGAACCATTTTGCACCAAAGCTACTCCGAATGATTTGGTACTAAATAGGTGGAATTCCCTTTTAAGGCTGCTGATAAGGGGAACAACTGTAGACCCTTATCTGGACATCACTTGCAAATATCAAGTTGCGAGATTACAGAGCCCAAGTGTAGGCTCAGCTACAAAACACCATCTCATATTCATACCATCCAGAAATTCCACATTCAAAGTATACATATGCATACAGTACTATGGAAAAGTCATAGGCACACATGCAAAATGTTTAAAGCCATTTTCTCATGTTTGATAAAGAGTCTGTAGCTTTCAGAATAAATACAAACAAGAAAGCAGTAAAGAGTATCAAGATTTGTTCTGTTTGTAAAAACTGGTTGATATTCTAAAGCCATAGTGTTAGAGCCATAATGTAGTTTATAGAAATGTTTAAAGGAGTGATTGTTAATGTGTAATGTCCGATTTCACGTGTTAAGTGAAATGGCAGTAGACGGAGGCGCGACAGTCTTTGACCGTGACTACAGACGTATTGCCTTGATATTAAAAGAAACTTTAAATTGAATTGTGTTTTTCTGTACTGCGGTATGTTGGTTTACTAAAGTGTTGGAAAGGTGAAAGAAGTCCTGATGCAAGGAGAACGCTGAATATTAGAAAAAAAGCACTAACGAAGTTTCGGCTCCAGACTCCTCCTCCTCGGTTCCTCCAGCCGTTGTTTGGATTTGTGAAAATTGAATGCAGGACTCATTGACTCAAACCAGGTTTCTGATGAAACTGCAGTAATGCTGGACTTCCACACGGAACTCACCGATATACTGAACAGAACATCATTACTTACTGTAAAAAGTAATTTATATGTATTTTTTTTTGTTTTATTTAGGGTATTAAGCTACATTCATGTAAAAAATACACAGAAAACTGTTTTTAAATATAAAAATACTGTTTTTGTATTTGTTATATGTTTTTTGCGCAGTACTGATATGCATTATTTCTGTAAAGCTCCGCCCACTCTTGCAACAGTAGCTACGATAGAATTTGTTTACGAGCCAGAATGGCGTGCCCACGTTTTCCTAACCACCCACAGCCTGTGCTCTTGTTTTTAGTTTGTTTATTTATTATATATGTTTTGTTTCACGTTCCAAATTCAGCTGGTTTAATGGTTTATGATCACTGAACACTTCTCTGCTTTACCGCACATAGAATAGAACTGAATAGAATAGAAATCTTTGTCAATGAAATTGTGTGCAGTGCCTTCTATTAGAAAGTTTTTGTTTAATAGAAATATATTAAATAAAAAGAAACATAGTATATATTTTTGAATTACAAAACAAGAAAACTACTGTACATATATATATAAAAAAAAAACAAGAAAAGTACAGATAGCAGCATTCGCAGCTGACCATGAAAGTTAAAGGAATTGCACGGTAGTAAAAAAAATTGCACTATTGAATCATTTATTGATGCAACAGCCCTGGTGTATGTGCTGTTTCTCAGTCTGTACATGCTTACAGGTCCCTACTTCTGTTACATTTCTGTGGTATATGGCACACTTCTCTTTAATATCGCATTTGCACTTTATGCATATGTAAATCCGGCAGATTGTTGCTTCACTTATAATTTAAAACACTTAGCTTCCATATTTTACCTTTAACTTGTGTTCTATGTTTAAGCTGTTTTACTCTTATTTAGATTTACTTTTAAATGTAAACTGTGTACATATTGTATAATATCGCACAGTCATAAAAAAAGCGAAGCGGTTCAGGATACATTTCCCTGTGTGTTACACTATATAACTATTCATGTGGCGAATTAAGAATATTGAATCTTGAGGCTTTGGCCTTTAAAGAGAGTCCCGTAACTCACCGTTTTCAGGGTGTTCCATTTCTCCGATGCTGCCGTCGGGTGTGGTCCGCTCATAGTGGTCCTCAGGCAGGGCCAGTGGTCCGATGCGAGGGCCGGAGGAGCTCTTGCTGCTGGGGGTCTCGGACTCCTCCAGGCCACTATCATAATAACTCTGCTGGGAGGAATCCTGCAGGTCCTGCACGGGATTGGCGGTGGAGAACGTCACCCTACGGTGCGGCAGCTGCGGAGAAAAACAGGGCAGCCGGTCAAAACAGTCTAATTATAACTTTGGGGGCCCCTAACTAGGCTAATTGACCACCAAATTTGTAATATCACACTTCGAGAGACAGGGGCTCTTTCAATATGCAATTTTCCGAGGGGCAATTAATGAGGAAACGTTTCCTTCCCACTCTTTGGGAAGGTTACTCCCCACGCAGCGCTGAGGAGGGAAGCTCGACGCCTCCTGATAGGGCGCAAAATCCATAATTAAATTCCCTGATATTACTGTGAAGATGACCTCCAGTCTCTCAACACACACACACACACACACACACACACACACACACACACACACACACACACTTCACCACACACTCATTTCAGAATACGGATTAGAGAAGACCATTAAGAAGACCATTCCAAGACATATAAAAGCACCATTAACTGCGTAATTTAAAACATATAGGGGTGGCAGCGCCAGCATGCCTTTCATCAAGCAAGACTCAAATCTGTTATTCTCCTTTCTTGCCATTCACCCACCCTGGATTCCATCAGCACAAACTCTTATCAGCTTTCTCTCCCGCCTGCCACCCCGGATGCTTATTTATTTATCTATTCATTTATTAATCTGTTTGTCTGTTCAGTCACTTCTGCTCGCTCCTCTGTTCCCTTGATTTCCTCCCTAATGTGCTCATATTAATGGTGCTGGGAAGTAGTGCAGATTCCAAACTAGGCCTATGAATTCTAAAGCACTCTCACACACTAGTTTTGTGCTGTGTGTATCTTGTTGTGGGGTCACATATACATGATATATTTTTAATCTATGTCACATTTACTTATGAATAATGTGTGAATATGTGTAAGTAATGTGCCACACATGATATCGTGTCATATATACTCTTCAAAAAAATTTTTTTTGAAAAATTAATCTGAGAGATTTTGGTTAAAAAAAAGTAAAGTAAGGACCACTGTGCTGCAAGTAAACAAATATCAGAACACACACACACACACACACACACACACACACACACACACACACACACACATGCTGAGCGTGGTGTGGTACAACACACTGTTTATCTGCAGTCTGTTCTCACTTACACACTTATCAGTCATTGGCTTGCTTGCTGTGCGATTGTGTTCGTATGGTTCTAGTAGTACTGGAAGCCACTAGGGAGCATTTCCATGCTCTGTAATTATATCAGCTTCCTCGGAAAACTCAAACATGGCATCGTGGGCCCAACAGCTTCGCTGTCTGTCAAGCCCCATGCATCGCGTCTGTTTGCGAGGGGAACGGGGTAGAGATCGAAAGGGCGAGACAGAAAAGAAGAGGGGAAGGGAGGGGAGCTCATTGTCTTGGGGCCGAACCTTTTATTGTGCTCCTTCTTTCCAATTTCGTATTAATTTGAGCATTTGATGTACAAGACAATGCATGTCTGCCATCCTTCTGCTTGAATGTGGATGCAAATATTAACGTAATTGTTTTAATTGTTGCAAAATGTACTTATCACTCTGTGTGGGGAATGCAAATGCGGAGCGGTGTAAAACGAGGGCGTCTTCAATATGCTTGGTGTAGAATGCAAATCCCGCTGTTTGATCTACAGAAAGGGGCGCTAAATGCCTGTAATTTACACGAATGTGGAAACAATGTTATTTGGGAGCATGCATTAGCCTGTCTATGATACTTCTATCAAGGACATTATCCCAAGGCTGATCCTGGCTATCGGTATTCTTCAAGACAGAGCAGCTGGGATTGTGATTAAAGGTCTCTAAGGCAGATGCATTACTATTTAAATGTATGGTGGGGGTGGTGGGGGGGGCGTTTAGTTGTTTAAATATGGATCCTCTGCTTAAATGGTTCCTCCAGGCATCGCTCCAGAGGCAGCTCTTCCTTTCCCTGAGCTCAGGGAAACCCAAGCTTACGTGGAGCACACTCTCCATGCCGGGCTGATTTATACTTCAGCAAAGATTCGCATAAACGTATTTCTGTAGAACCGCGAAGAAAGGGTTTATGGATAGAGGCTGGCTGAGGGGTGCAAAACCTCCCAATTCCGAACTGCAGTCCCAAAGCATCGACAACAGGTGTGTCCGTAAAACGCTGATTGGTCGAGAAGGGGGAACGAATCCCATTTGCGATGAGAACCAAAATGGAAATGCTGTGAAAAACTGAAGCAAATACTGTAGGAGAAAGATATGTTCATCGCTTCCAGTCTTTCATTCTCTTCTATCCATTCTCTCAATACTGCAATGCAGCTAGAGCTGAAAAAAACGTTATCAATAATGGCAACATTAAAAACGGTTGTTTTTCGTTATATTTTCAAATGTTATTCAAACTAAAGCAAGTTGCTGACAATCCAAAAAGGACAGCAAGACCGCCTTTGGGCGCGTATTTAAGCATATGGTTAATGTGCAGTCTACACCGTGTACAGTTTACACCATGTACAGTCAACATCATATACAGTCTACAACCATGTACAGTCTACATCATGTTCAGTCAACACCGTGTACAGTCTACATCATGTACAGTCTACACCATGCACAGTCTACACAATGTACAGTCTACACCATGTACAGTCTACACCATGCACAGTCTGCATTATGTACAGTCTACATTATGTACAGTCAACACCATGTACAGTCTACACCATGTACAGTCTACACCATGTACAGTCTACACCATGCGCAGACAACACCATGTACAGTCAATACCATGTACAGTCTACACCATGCTACACCAATAAGAGTCCTTGGACAGGACTCCCAGCACTGTGTTTGGTCACATCTGTGATACAAAAAATATTGTGTGTAACTTTGAATAAAAGTGCCTCCGAATTATAGGTAGCAAATGAAAAGATTGACTAAAAGCTCTAGTCTTGGAGCGTTTTCTTAGAATGAATGATGAAGTAGATCACACACACCATGTGCGAGTCTAACTTGTAAAATGGCGAACACATCAGCTAGCTAAAATAACAGCTCATTCTGTAAAAATATTTTTTTTCATGTGAAAAGTCATGCATATTTTTCAAAGTATTATTAATGTGCTTAACCTAAACATAAAACAACAGTTTTGGGCCTCATCTAGACCGCCTGCAACAAACAAAAACATATTAACAGCTGAAAAGCACAAATAGAATAGTAACAAAGACTACTAGTCGGATTTCATTGATTAGATACCATTATATTATTTTAGTAAGTCATTTTTACCAACAGTTTGGCTCTGCTCCTGCTTTAGCCACTTATTTAAAAAATATACACAAAATATCACTAATTGTCTTCCAAATGCAAGTGCATTTTGTCCAATCAAACCTCAAGTAAAATGTGGTCACACAAGCAAGTTCAAGAATTGTTTAAGTTTTATTGTATTGACCTATCGCATTGACTTATGATCACATAAGATTTGTGGTTTGGGATTTCAACAGCCGGCCTCCACTATTGTCTTCAAAGGCAGTCTGAGGAACGATGGAGGAACAGCAGCGGGCCAAAGAGGCTAAAAGCTGCCTGGGAGGGTGGAGGAGCCAAAGTAAGTAGGGTTGGATGGAGCGGGGCAGGAGGAGGAGGAGGGAGTTTGCTTTTGGCCGGGCGGAAGGAGCTTGGCACCGGATTGGAGAGGGGGGTTTTGGAGGAGCTGGATGGGAGAAGGCTAACTGTAGTTGGATGGCAGGGTTGGGGGGGGCATGGAGCTGGAGGCAGATAAGCTGATGGAGCACAGCGGGGACAAGGCTGGATGAGGCTTCCAGACGAAGAGAGCCGAGGAGCTGGCAGTGTTCGGAGAGAGCGGCTGAGAGCACGGAGCAGAACAGGAGGCGGCAGTAACTGAGGGGTACACAATACAGATTTGGCAGGACGACCCGAGTCTGGAGACGGGGAACCGAACCAGAACACTGAGAGAAATAGAAAGGGCGCAACACGGGATTCTGACGGGTTGGAAGTGGGCGCTGAAATGAGTCCAGTGGAAAGTATTAAAAGGCCTGGAATGAGAAATTGAATATGCAAGAGAAATTCATAAAGAATAAAGACAGGCAAGAGAGGGTATTACGCAGCCAGACACAGCAGGGGATTAGGTTTAAGACTCGGGAGAGAAGGCTGGGAACTAGAGGGGAAAAGGGCCGCAGAATATCCCATGGAAGTGTTCGCCTATTACTGTCATTTTGCTGCACGAATTAAACGTAATTGTGCCATTAAATAATTGATTACACAGAACGAGGCATAATGAATTACATTTACATTCCAGTTACATTCTGTAAGAAACAGTTTCGAGGGCATTCAGTTATTTTCTGTTTGTTTTCGACGTCAAAAAGAACAAAACATTTTTCCCCTTTATTTTCTTGCAAAACAAGACGGCACACACAACACTGACTTCATATTAAAATTGTCATTTTAACTGAAGATTTTTAATCCAGGCTCAACCGCTTGGTTCTGAAAGATATGGATAAAAAAAAAAATGTCAGAGGCGGGTAGTAACTAGTTCCATTTCCTCCGCTCCCGTGTAAATCATCTAAAAAGGGATAGATTTATACACTCTTGAGTAAATTCCACTTCAAACAACTTCTCTTCAAGTATTTTAAACGTTTATAGATGCAGAAATCAGAGAAACTCCTCGGGCTCCCGGGTGGCGTGACCACCTAAACATCAGGAGATGAACCTCATCAGGAGCTTCAACCCCGAGACCTCTAAAAGAGAGAATGCCTGGTGGGTTTATTTGACGGAACAAGTCACACCTAGCAGGGAAATGAAGTAAAAAAGAAATAGTATATCAGTCATCTGAGAGGTAGAACTGAAAGAAATGTAATCGGGAGGAACTTTCGTCCTCAAGAAGAGCTTGTATCTGCTGCACACATTTACAGTTTGATCGCTTTTTCCATTCATTTTACTAAGTAACTTTTAGCTCTTGGTTTAATTTCATTCTGGGCATACCTCCTCACACTTTGAAGCTTGAGTTGTTTCTGTTCTTATGCTCCATAAAGGCAGAAATTGGTACAGAACATTTACACAACGTGGAGGTTCTTTAAACTTCAAAACAGATTCTTCACAACCCGAACCACGACCAAAAAGATTCTTAATAGAAGGGAATCAAACAAGGTGCTTCTTACAGACCCCTTTTTGGCGCCTCTATTTTAAGTGTGAACACACAAAAAATACAGACGCTGACAGACACTGGAAGTTGCTCAGCACTGACAGGAACGGCTCTGTTTTTGTGCTTCTGCTCAAAATGTTCTTTTATTTAGTCATTATTTCCCTGATGTAAAAATACTTTTACTTGGGTTTGGATTTAAGTTAGTCTACACACTAGAGGTCGACCGATATATCGGATATTTAGCATTTTTTTACGATACCGGTATAGGCCGATATCCAAGTTTAGCACACCGATATTCAGGCATCTCTGCGGACAGGGTAA
>JBBPDC010000035.1:15113896-15127763 GCA_037974485.1 Hemigrammopetersius urotaenia
GAGGGGTGCCGCACCCTCCCCCCCCCCCCCCCCGCCCCCCCACGTGAGACCCTCCACCCCCCCACGTGAGGCCCTCCACCCCAGTTGTGCTGCCATGACAACGCTGAATGCAGAGCAAAGGCCGGAGCGTGTCGATTTGATCCCCAGCTGTGCCACTATGGCACTAGCGGGGACACGGGGACGAGAGCGGCTCGTCGCTCCATTTGGATCGCAGCTGGACTGACTGCCACAGCGATGCCGAAAAAGCAGGACGGACCCAGCATGGGCCCCTGTGGAACTCCAGCTGTGCTGCCATGGCAATGTCGGAGCGACGACGAATGGGGCTGTGCAGATGTGTTCAAGCCCTCGGCCGCGTTACATGGCCCTGTAATTATGCACCATACATATTAGTTTTATTGCAGTTGCAGAACAATGAGCCTAAATTTCCTGGGTGGCCAAAACACTTGCCTGGTGGGTAGGATACTTGCTGCTGAACCAAGAGGTCATGGGTTTGAATCCTACCTTCAGCACCACCACTGGGTTCCTAAGCAAGGCCCTTAACCTCCAATTGCTCCAGGGAGAGACTGCCCCCTGTAGGTAGGGAATAGAAGTCGCTTTGGATAAAAGCTAAACGCCTGGAACGCCCAACTTTCTACCACTGTGTCCTTAAGAAGACACCTAACCCTCAGTTGCTCCAGAATGGCTGTCCCTGTAACTAATGATTGTAAGTCGCACCCAAATGCCCCTTTTACATTTTAATCTCTTAAACCCTAAAGGTCTCAAATGATCTCAAACTTCAAATTCTTACTCTTATACGTATTACTTTCATGGCAATTACTGAGTAATTTGTAGTGGCTACCACATAATATGTTTGAAGATTATCCCTTAGGCCTCTTTGCGAAGGCGCCCTTCATGTCCTGTTATAGCTACGCAACTTTCATAGTAGTTTCTGAACAATATTTAATAGTTACTAAAAAGTTAAGCCTCGAGATTAAAGGCCGAATAATGAGTCAAGGGTGTAAAGGGTCAATTTCCATCCATGCCAGTGAAGCAGTATAGAGAATGACAGCTCCAGTATTAAAGAAAAGGGGAATGTTTTTTGTCAGTGTCACATTTTTTTTTTTCTTTTCTGCCACAAGCCAGCAGACCGGAGCATGCAGGATGCCAGACCAACATGGCCAAAGCTCCATCATCAGCAGCATAGCTAATAATGAGCTTTATCAGACAATGACATGGGCCGCCCAGCAGGGCACATCTCTCTCTCAGGCGAACAATAGCAGACAATATGTTTCGGCTCAGACGAAATCTCCGATGGGGATTGCCTGCTTCGTATAATACTTGTCAAATCCCAGTTGACATTTCATATGGCTGCTAATCAGAGGCAATCTGTCCTTGGGCGAAATCCTGCAGTTTCGGAAAATCTTTTCTTTTGTTGTGAATTGCAAAAAAAAAGAAAGAAAAAAAAAAGCAGAACCTGCAGCAGAACTTGACATTCGCTAGGCTTTGTTTACACTGGCATAAGGGAGAAAGAGAAAGCAAGCATTCAGTGCGCATCAGCCTAAGCCTAATGATAAAAGTGGTCATGATTGCAAACAGGGATTGCAAACCGCGGGGAACAGGCGAAAAATACAAAAGGAAATAGACCGTTTTTCTATTTTTGGTGCTGTGGAAATTCACGCTCACTCTCGTCTGATATTTCGAGACAGGAATCAGAAACAGAGTGCAACGTTGTGTCTCCCACCTAACAATTACGCACTGATTCGGTGCCCAGTTTAAATCCGCACTTCGTGGTAGAACTACCAGTTCACAGTTTATTTAGGAAGAAAGCAAAGTCCACTGCTCACATTCACCCCATCAGCTCTAAAACAGCCGGAAACAACCCTGAAGAAAACAACATACTTGATATTTCCTTCACTCCCTTTCATATTCAAATGTGTAGTTTAGTTTGTAACTGAAGCGAACGATACATTTCCTTCTTTTGTGGAAAAATGTATCCAAAGTGTATCAGCCCGCCCATACTAGAGGTGTTTCACACAGTTCGTTCTTAGACAACAGACACAATGACCCTCTTCGTTATTTCGCATGCATGAGCAAAGGAGTAAATGTGTGTGCAACAAATGTACGCACTGTAGTTTTCATTAATAATACAGAAGGCAAACCCATTCTCTGCCACACACACACACACACACACACACAAAGACACACAAGAACAAATACTACGGAAGTGTTCTTTGCAAATGCAAAACACAGAGATAACTTCTGCTTTATTTATAAACTGCTTTCCATAAAAATACATCCCTAAAACCTCCCAACCCACAACCAGCTCTTTATTACGGTGGATCAGACTGAATTGTACTGATGTGGATGTGTAAAAATAAAACAAAACTTCACTGCAACAGGCATCTGTTTCAGGCGCCACCAGGGCATGCATTCACTAACCTGTGTCTTAAGCCACATTGTCAAGTCTGCCTATGCTTAATAAAAGGTCAGGATGAAGTTCGGGCAGTTTTGGTGATGCATTTATACAGAAAGAGTCATTTTGTTGGCTGTGGGGTGGCTATGCTACTGTTCGTTAGCAACGTTAGCCTAGCAGCTTAGTTTCTAAAGCAAATGTGGGTCTCCAAATATGTCTTGGCTGATCTGGTGTCAGTGGAAAACTGTGTAAATTAGATTTTCCACCAAAAAAAGTTCCTTTCATACATGAAAGATTATTTTCTCAGAAGTAGCCATGCAGTTTAAGGGGTTGGTAGCTTCATAAATGTTTCAATACATATTAATAAATACCCCCCACACTGGAACGCCACTCAGACTGTCTGAGCACTCTACGTCTGAGGGCTCTCCGATTACACCCTGCATTGCATTAAGCTATTACTGATTCTTATCTGTCGTCCCCAGGGAAAACAGTCAATATTGTTCTCAATTCCCTCTGATGTAAAGGGCTATTCAACATTAATTATTCTTTCAGGTGTACTGTTATATCATATGTAGGAGATTTGGGGCATTGGATCGTTTAGTGGTAATGGTGCTCCAGTGGTCTGCGGGGGGCACTGAGGTGTGCAGCTTGGTGCTGTATGTGTCTAGGGGGTGTGAGATGGCGGAGAGGATTTGACAGAGTGGACTAGCCTATTAGCATAGCGATGCTGCAACTGGAGAGAGGGAGATAGACAGGCTCAGTGAACACCAGGACAGCTCGACCGCTCACCTGCCCCTTATCAGTCTTCAAAAAGCAGAGAGAGAGAGAGAGAGAGAGAGAGAGAGAGAGAGAGGGAGGGTGGGAGGAAGACACGGAGAGAGAGAGCAAGGAGCAAGAGCATTACGGAAAGAGGTGAAGGGGAGAGAGACAGAGATAGCAGAGAGAGAGAGAGAACCAGAGTACAGAGAAAGGGAAAGGGGGAGAGAGAGCATTATGGAGAAGGACAGAGACAAAGCCTGTTAGAGAAAGACATAAAAAAGAGAGGCAGCAAGGGAAAGACAGACAGAGAGTAAAAAAAGAGAACAAGAACAAAACCAGAGAGAGCAGGAGTAGCAGAGGAAAGGTAAACAGAGAGAGAGAAGCTGGGGTAGAGAAAGAGAGTGTAAGAAAGGGAGAGAAATACAGACAGAGCAAGAGAGAGATAGAGAGAGAGAGAGCAGAAAGAGAAGTACAGAGAAACAGGGGTTTGAGACAGAGAAAGAAGAGAAAAACAAAAGGGGGGAGTGAGAAAAGACAGACAAAAAGAAAGATGCAAAGAGAGGGAGAGAGAGGGAGAGGGGGAGAGGGAGGGAGGGAGGGGGGGAGGAAGACAGAGAGAGAAAGAGCAAAGAGCAAAAGCATTACAGAAAGAGGTGAAGGAGAGAGAGACAGAGATAGCAGAGAGAGAGAGAGAGAACCTGAGGAGAACTGAGAGAGGGGAAAAGGGAGAGAGAGCAGTACAGAGACAGACAGAGAGAAAGCCCTTTAGAGAAAGACATAAAAAAGAGAGGCAGCAAGGGAAAAATAGACAGAGAGTAAAAAGAGAGCAAGAACAAAATCATAAAAGAGTAGAGAAAAGGTAGACAGAGTGGACAAAAGTATACAGAAAAAAAGAGTGAAAGGCTAGAGTAGAGAGAGAGCAGAGAGAGAGAGAGAGAGGGGCTAGGGTAGAGCGAGAGAGGCTATGATAGTGAGAGAGAGAGAGAGAGAGGCTAGAGTAGAGAAAGAGAGAGGCTAGAGTAGAGAAAGAGAGAGAGGCTAGGGTAGAGAAAGAGAGAGAGAGGCTAGAGTAGAGAGAGAGAGAGAGAGAGAGAGAGAGAGAGAGAGAGAGGCTAGGGTAGAGAAAGAGAGAGAGGCTAGAGTAGAGAAAGAGAGAGAGGCTAGAGTAGAGAAAGAGAGAGAGAGAGAGAGAGAGAGAGGCTAGGGTAGAGAAAGAGAGAGAGAGAGAGAGAAAGAGAGAGAGCAGAAAGAAAAGTACAGAGAAACATGGGAATGAGACAAAGAAAGAAGAGTAAAACAAAAGGGGGAGTGAGAAAAGACAGACAACAAGGCAGATGGAAAGAGATAGAGAGAGAGAGAGAAAGAGAGAGAGAGAAAGAGAGAGAGAGGTAGCCAAGCAATTAATTGTCTTCTCTGCCTGGCATCTCATTTCAACACTCAAGCAAAGAAAGTCTATTACAGGAACAGGATGATCATTAAACCCCACCAGTAATCACAGATAAAACAGATGAAAAATCCACCCTTCCCCCAATCCTCCCTTTCCCCCCTGAACCCTCAAAAAACAGAAAAGAAAGGGAAGAAAAATAAAATCAGCCCTTTCCCCGGCCTCACTGTCAGTGGACTGTGACCGGTATATTGAAAAATAATAGCAGTTCTGATGCCCCCCCCCAGGCAATCACAATGCAGATAGATACAGCTTCTCAAGTTTGGAAAATGTGACGCTACGAGGAGGAAAAAAAAAAGGAGTGCAGACTTTAATTTTTCGAATTAAGCGCCTGGCAGGGATGCCATGCCGAGATCAAGACCTTGCCTGGGGCCCTTTCTTTCCGCAGACACACTGAGCCGAGAGAAATGCAAAAGAAGTGGACATGAGAAATATGAGCGTGGGCGATGAGACGGACTGAGGGGGGAGGGAGAGAGAGAGGGAGAGAGAAACGGAGGGGGGGGGGGTGAAAGAGGGAGGAGGATGGTGGCTGGAGGAAGCAAGAACAGTTCATTTGTCATTGTCACACTGGCTTACTTCTCACTCATAACTAGAACCCGAGTCCACAATCCCCTGTGAGCGAGAAGCTCACACACCGCCGGTCACAAGTCAGGGGACACCTCGCCTCCCTCCGAAACGTTCATCATGGCTATCTTTCCAGTTTGGCAAGAAGAAAATACCTGCAAAAGTTTTCTTGGACCCCAGACAGCTATACAGTATACAGATCTTTTCAGTAAATACTGTACAGCAGTGGTTCCCAACCTGGGGTCCGGGCCCACCTTAGGGGGGCGCTAGAGATCGGGGGTTGTGCACAATTGTGTCTGCACTGAGGTTACCATAATTATAATTGTACACTTTAAATTCATAAAATTCCAATGTCTGAGAAACGTAAACATGTGTGTGTGTGTATAAGAACAAAAACCTACAACCGCTGTTTATTTTTTGCAAATAAAACTTCATTATATTTGTGCGTCTGCGGGTAGGAGTTGGGGGTGGGGGGGGCCTGGCTTGTCTTGGACGCAGGCAAGGGGGGCTTCAAGGGAAAACTGTTGGGAACCACTGCTGTACAGGAATGAGTGTAATGAGTGTAATGTAGTTCACTGAGGAATCAACATACAGACATCATTGTTTTAGCAATAACTTATAGATCTATATGATGTTGATTTATATAAGTTCTGCCAACTGTGTTCGGCAGCTTTACAGGAGAAGGAAAAGAAAAACAACCTAAATTTCAGCTCTGTTTAATGTAAATGTAATATATACACACACACACACACACACACACACACACACACACACACACACACATACATATATACATATATAATCACATGACATCATCTCATAGTGGTATAAAATTCAGTATATAATATAAATGTGTGTACATGAGTTTAATAACAAAAGTACATCAAGCCTTTTCTGCTGGCCTCCTAGTGGTCACTCTGCTGATGGACTGGACATATATATTTTTATATATTTAATTGATTTTTTTAATATATTTAATTACTAGTCAAATATTTAAATTCAAACGGAATCTTTTTTTAAATTTTTTTATATGTTTATATATTTATATCTTTACATTTTATATAGTGGGTTTAACACCCAAAGGATGTAAAACAATGTGAAAGATTCATTATTACAATTACAAACGTTTTATTCCAACACCCCCCTCCAGCACATACACACACACACACACACACACACACACACACACACACACACACACACACACACACACACACACTCTCTCTCACAGTGTATAGTGGAGTCTAAAAGAAATGTGAAAAACTGAAACTATTCAAGATTTCTGGGACACTATTTAAATGTATGCAAATGTGTGACACTGATCACAGTAAGGCCAAAACTGTTGGGATTTTTTTTGTCTTATTCCTTCTAATGAAGTGAACTTTCAGGTAAATCTTAGAGTGTGTGGTGTCTTCAGTAATTTAAAAATGCTATTTTTGACTGAAATTGGTAATGTTATTTTATAACAATAAAACCCGCATTTAGAAAAGAGTGCAAAACAGAAGCATCCTCAGTAGTGGACAGTCGACATGTAACAGTATTCCTTTTCTGTTCGCGTCGTCCAGTAGACTGGCAATGAAGAGGGTGAAGGTAGCACTTACTCACCTACCATATACAGCAAAAACACAAAATGGAACATAATTATATGAGATATATAGCATTGCATACTGATCTACAACCAGAAAACGTGGATAACTGGGCTACTTGCCAGCAATGGGATGACCTGTTAGCACATGCATTGCGCCAAGGTGCTAATAGCAGATACCTGGCTAATTGGCCTATCATAAAACCTTAAAGGTGAACCCGATTACATCACATATATATATTCTCGCCACAGCGCAGTGCTAAAACCCCCATTGGCCTGCAAAAAACACTTATCGGCCTGACTGCTGACAATGGGGTGTGTTAGCAAGCTAGCGAACTCACACAGGCTCTTTTGTGTGCTTCTGTGCTTTCTCTATTCCTTTTATGTGTTTATTTATAGCCACTCAAGATTATATGTTAAAGTAAAGTGACCATTCTGTCATGCGTAAATACACCACAGTACACAGTGTGAACGCAACAACATTCTTTCTCTTCCAAGTGAACGCAGTGTGTGGGGACGGTACCTTACTCAAGGAGACCTCACTGGTGCCACTAGCAGGCTTAGGATTTGAACCCATGACCTTCTGATCACTGGACAAAGAGCCTAACCACTAGGCCACCAGTGTATGTATATTTTCCGCTAAAATTAGCATTCCATCCCATTTGTATATTCAGTGCTGCTGTATGAAGGACCCCCAAACCGGCCAAAAGCAGCAGCGTGAAGACAAAAAATTGGGTAAACTACACCAAAAAGTGAACTCGATGCCAAATTTTGGAAGTTTATAAAATGCTAATGTACTGAACTCGCTGGCAAACACAGATGGGACCCGGCCTCTATTCCCACTGTAGACAATGCAACATTTTTTTTCTAAAGAAATCTGTTTAGAATGTGTTTTTATTTGCAGTAAGAAAGACCCAGGCGTCTCCAAACTTTAGACGGGCGGCGTACTCGCTGGCAGGGAGCGCTGGGTCTGGCTAGGCATGCTGACTGTGCGCAGATGTGATGTTTATTCACAGCTCTCAGATTAGGTTTGAAAAGATAAATGTTGTTTCTTGGTTTGTATGTGGACAGAAATGCATTGTTGTGACAAGCTACAGAGTTTAGCGACTGCATCTGGATTTTTTCTCAGGTGTCAGTGGTGGGATGTGAAAGTAAAGTGAGACAGAGAAGACAAGGGTCTCCTCTCTCTCTCTCTCTCTCTCTCTCTCTCTGGCAGGCAGGATGTGGATGTGCGAGCGGACGCTGATGTAGCACTCCTGAATGCATCGCAGGCAGAATTGGACAAACTCATTTATTGGCCTTGTGTCCACCCTGAGCAGGAGCGTGTAATGAATGGCAGAGCATAGCTGCTGCGGTAAACGCTCTCTCTCAATCTCTCTCTCTCTCTCACTCTCTCTCTCTATCTCTATCTCTCTCTCTCTTTCTGTCACACACCTCTCTTGGTCTCAGTCTCTTCCTGCCTCTCTCTCTCACTGTCTGACAATCACAGCTACTCTCTTACAGTCTCTATCTCACCGTCTTTCAACTCAACTCAATTCAGTTCAATGAAACGCCGCTGATGCGAACACATTATGCTACGGTGTGCGGCTTATATATCTAAAATTGGCGTAACGGTTCACGAAATCCATGATTTAATTTGGAACGATACAGTGGAGTGTCAATTCAGTACAACCGAAATAAAGAGTAGCTGAAAATATGCCTTAAATTAACACACTAGATTTTTAACTATGAACATTACACTGAAAATCGGCTCCACGGCTGGCAACACACCTGGCAACGTGCCGAGCTACTTTCCCTGAAGCTGCGGTGGGCTTTTATGTATTCACCAAGACAAATACGGCAAATCTACAGCATTACAATGCCCTGTATCTCATTTTACTACCTGAAACATATTTCATTTCACACCGTAGCCTCTGTTAAACCTCATATAAATGAAACGTGGTTGTCCAGTGCTTTCTAAGAAACGGAGGCTTTTTATGTCATAATAAAAAATATTACTGTGATGTCAAAGTAATAAATCTTTATATCGTACATCAACAAACTCCTTGTGTTTTGGGATTTAATGTGTCATGTCTCGGCCAGTGGCCGGTAGGGCCCACTGTTTTGGGTTTGTTGTGGGGGCTTTTATTTTGACGCTCGTGTTTGTTTTGTATCTTGTGTCCCAGTGTCAGCTGTCTTGTGTTTAGTTTAGCGATTGTACGTTGTGATTGGTTTCTGTCTGAGTCTGACGTGTATTTAAGTTTTTTAGTATTTAAGACCTCAGCGTCGGTCCATCGCCTCGTTTAGCATCACATCTCTTTTTGTAAAAATATCGGCCCTTGAGCCAGGTCTTGTTTTGTTTTATGTTTTTTTTTTTTCACGCGACACCCGTGACATAATGAAGTAAATCTCAATACTTATAAATACTAAACACTCTTTAAAAATGTTATCTTCTAATTATTGCACCTATTTTCTAAATTTTACATATATATTACATTCCCCTATATATATATTAGAGGTGGGCATAGATTAATTTTTTTAGCGCCGTTAACGCTGTTTGTAATCTTGGCATTAACGGGTGCAAGATTCTCTCCCCCCGAACGAGAGACCGAGACGTGCGTGAACCGGACAAGTCACGTTAACACTAAAAGCGATATATATATATATATATAACATTCTCAAAAATGTTGATTTTTAATTTTTATTTTATTTTTATTTATTTATCTATATATTTATGTAAAGTTGGGGGAACACAAGTCTAAGAATTTCATTACCATAATGATGCTACATTGTTATCTGTATATGACAATAAAACTTATTCTTGAATCTTTGACAGTAAAGGAGACAAAAATGAGTTTTTGTCTCTTTCACATTCTGTCTCTCCCCGATTCTTGATGGTATCCTCGGAGAAAGGTGGCAGATGACCTGCAGGTCGTAGGTCCCGGCCCCCGCCCAGGACAACGCTGGGCTTGCTTCGGCGAGATAATTAACCTGAATTCTTCTGCGTACCCAACCGTGTAATGGATAATGAGTAAACTGCAAGCCATGCTGGTGAATCCTGAAAAGGGCATCTGCTTTGCATCGTGACTGCACCCCGCACACATGATGCTGATAATCATGTGTTACTGCCATCTATTATTTATCTGTCTCATATTAGTGTAATATATAATCATAAAGGAAGCTGATTGGGTGTTTATGTAATCACTGTGGAGGGTGTGGAGTTGATTTGGTTTACTAATAAACTGCACAATATATCATTTGTGGATTGTTATCGCAATGCTGCATTTCCGTTACATACATTACGCAGCATCAGCCCACAATTACATGACTTGGCAGAGAGCTTTTAATTTGAAGAAGAAGATGCAGAAGATAACTCTGTTGTACCATACATCTGTTCTTCATACTATGCGTAATAGTATGGCACACAACACTTTACACTTTATGCTAGGGCTGGGCGATTTGGCCTAAAATTAAAATCTCGATTAATTGAACGTTTTAACTCGATTACGATTAAAGAACGATTATCTTATTTATTTTTTACCATGTTCATTGACAAGTTGCTCAGTTGTCTCAGTGTTTAAGCCTTCCATGCTCGCCATAACGTAACTTAACGGAGCAGGGACTCCACACGCGGTAGTGTTTTTAAAGGGAAAGTAATCGAAATAGTCGACCTGGAAAAATTAGCTCGATTATAGGTTCTGAATGTCGATTTCAATTACTTTTCTATTAATCGCCCAGCCCTTCTTTACACAACACTTTACACTACACTTTACACAGCACTGACACTTGACACTGCACTCACACTTTACACTGCACTCACACTTTACATTGCACTGTCACTTTACATTATACAACTCAACCCGCGACTAGCTACTGTTGCTAGTTACTGTTGCTGCACTGCGTTGTCTTTCATGTCTTTTATGTCTTTATGTTCTGTCTGTGAAGAGGGTGTTCAAGTAAGAATTTCATTATACTCTGTACACTGTACTCTGTACACATGACAATAAACTTCAACTTCAACTTCAGAAGACCTGGCCGAGACGAGAGGCTGAGAGAGAAAGGAGAGGAACAGAAAGAGAGAGGACCAGCTAACCTAAAGTTAGATTTTACAAAAAAAATTCAATGTTTTCTCTACTGATGTTCATGGCAAGCCGATTCGTATCGATGTTAATAATATACTGTGACATAATGGTGCAGCCAGATAAGGCTTCCGTTAGTGAACTCTGCGAATCATAATACTGTGACGCTGGTAAAATAATTGCCAACGTCCAGCTCACCATAATGGGAAAACTGGCAACCCAGTATGATGAATGGGACAGCTCTACACTCGCCTGGGCCAGCTGGCCGATCTCCAGCTTGAACTGTGAGAGAGACTCCTCAACTACGAACAGGATTAGAGGTTTCATTAATAGTAAGCTCTGAAATTAGACACCGTTTGGTTCTCTCAATCTCCCACGCCCCACTCGTTTTGTTATTGTTGATTATTGTGATTTGTAGGTGAGGACAGACCTGAGAAACAGGCTGCAGGGGGACCATCTGGCGTCGTGCACGCTACTGAGCATTGACAGGCCACCTCTGGGCGAGTTTAACTAGCATTAGAGCTCTTGTTTTAAAAAAATAAAAAAATAAAAAAATTAGCCTAAGTGCTCTCGTTCAGGCTGTAAACTTTGCCACTGCGATCTAATACACAGAGGTGGGTCAGAGAGACAGTATGTATGAATAAATACTCGACAAATACATTTTACAGATGGTTTTGCAGTCAAGTGTCACTTCATTTCATACGTTTTTAATTACCGATCAACCCTGACCGGCCGCGTACTGTCCGCGCGCACCACTCAGTTACAGCAAAACCCTTTGCCCTGCTGCTGAAAATATTTTAGCTATTTTTTTTAAACAGCGAGTACATTTCTAGTATTTATAATAAGTCGATACTGCAATACAGCCAACATTTAATGAGTGAAACTGGCACTTTAAATACTTACATTTACATTTACATTTATGGCATTTATCAGACGCTTTTATCCAAAGCGACTTCCATTCCCTACCTACAGGGGGCAGTCTCCCTGGAGCAACTTGAGGTTAAGGGTCTCAGGAACCCAATGGTGGTGTGGGTAGGATTCGAACCCATGACCACTTGGTCTAGAGGCAAGTATCCTACCCACCACCACATACTTAAAAGAAAAATCGCCTATCCTCAAATAAAGGGCTGCACTGATAGTAAGAGGAGCCTGGCTTTGAAAAACAATGAGTCACGCATGATTATGCCTGACATATTGGTATAGGTGTATGAGCAGCATTCCAATAAAGTAGAACCAGTGTTTCCTGGCTCACAGTATTGAATAGATCTGCGACTTTAAGGCAAATTTGATACTTGATATAGGAATTATTCAAACAGCCCCCTACAGAGCACTTGAATGCACTGGGGAGACATCACTCAGCATCCCACGATTGATGTAATGTATTAAGGCGAGAGCTTACAGGTGAATAGGGTCTTATAACAGAAATCACAATAAATGCCTTCCAGCTGATGACTGATATTCTTACAAGCATTTTTGTACTGGAATTTATGCCTTTCGTTATGCAAATGAGATGTTATCTGCTTAAATGTGCATACATTTGCATATTTATTTTTTTAAAAATCAAGCCTTCGGATAATGTTCGAATGAAAGTGTTTATTTCGTTGCGAACGCAGATTCGTGAGAAAGGATCAGTTGCTATTAAAGATGGTTTTCAGGTCGTCTTGTACTGTAAGATCTATCACAGATCCGGCAGTTTAAAGCTGATTTTTTTTTTCCTGATTTGTGACAGTGGCCTAGTGTGGACGGAGCTAAGCTTTCATAACAGTTTTAAGATACTTTTAAGAAAGGATTACAGATTTATTATAGATTATAGTTTGTTATAGATGTGACCTGTTGGTTACCGCCTTAAATCCAGACCATAAATTCATAATAAGGTGAATCCAAAGTCAATCCAAAGCTTAAATGGTCTAAATAAGGTAACACCTGATCGCTTTATTAAATGGTGATGGACGTTCCAAACCATTAATATTGTTTGGATCTTGAGATATAAATACTAGAGTCAAGCTCATTTCAAATGAGCTTGACTCTAGTATTTATATCTCAAGATCCAAACAATATACTGGAAGGTTACTTGTATGGAGCAAAAATTAATTATAGAATTTAATTTGCAAACAAGCTCCGTAACCAATCACAACATCTGTTGCAATGAGTGTCCTGACCAATCACAGTCCAAAGATGAGTCTCTGTGGGCGTTTTGATCCACGCAATCCAACCAAAGTATCATTTTGTCCAAACTAATGCAGGCCAATTTCTAATTGTAACCCTTAGTTGATACACCAATGCACTTCTAATGTATTGCAATGTCAGTCATAATGTGAAGCAAAAAATTGTCATTTATAGTAATAGTAGATTTGTGTCCTTCTAGAGATTCCTCTGCTGAAGCGATGAAAACCGACCGAGAGCAAATGACTACATCTGTCTCCCCCGGCCTGTCCTTTTCCTCACTATCTCCTCATCACCTCTCCAACTATTTATCCAATTTTCTCGGTTGTTTTAAAGCACTTTAATTGGGTTTCATCATTCAGACAAGTGCTTTTAGACAGATAATTATCACCGGGCCTTTGTCCACCGCTCTCCTTTCCTCTCCTACATGGCCTTTGTGTTGGAACACGCCTTAAAACCAGAGATAATAAGCAGAAATAATCAGTTCTAAACGTGTCTCGCCCAGAGAATCCCAAGCTGTGGGACATAAAGAGAGAGAGGGAGGGAGCGAGAGAGAGAGAGTGAGAGACAGAGAGATGGAGAGAAAGAGAGAGAGAGTGAGAGACAGAGAGAGAGAGAAAGGGAAAAAATGAGCAAGAGACAGACAGAGAGAGAGGGAGAGAGAAAAGGAAAAGAGATGGAGGGAGAAAGAAAGAGCGGGAATGGGGAGAGAGAGACACAGAGAGAGACTCACCCCCATCTCTCTCTTTCTCTCCCTTTCCCTCTTTGTGCTTTTCTCTCTCTCTCTCTTTCTCTCTCTCTCTCTCTCCCCCTTCTCTTTTTATATTTTTTATTCTCTCTCCCTCTTGGTTTTTCTCTCTCTCTCTCTCTCTCTCTCTCTCTCTCTCTCTCTCTCTCTCTCT
>JBBPDC010000035.1:15127863-15138636 GCA_037974485.1 Hemigrammopetersius urotaenia
TCTCTCTCTCTCTCTCTCTCTCTCTCTCTCTCTCTCTCTCTCTCTCTCTCTCTCTCTCTCTCTCTCTTTCTTTCTTCTGCTGCCTGTCAGACAAGGGATTCCAACATGGCAGAGAATATTGAATCCGGATCAAGTTCAGCCGTATCATCCAACACCAGAGATCACTTTTACAGGGAGAAAAGCTTCCGGAATCGATGTTGGAAGAAACATTATCCATACAAATAGAAATATGCGCCGCGCACACAGACCAATATGAAGTCAGTGACTGTGTATAGCACCCTATACAGCTTTTATAGAGAAACGAACCCTGACTGCAGGAGGAATCTGAGGGCCTGTCTTCTGGCATCATTCAAAATCTACTAGAATAAAAAGTTGTCAATAATGCTAATGTGCTAATGTTGCTCACAACCCTGGAAACGATTCCTTAGAGGATCCAGGCTACCGCACATCACATCACTTCTAAATCTAAATGTATGCAAAATCTATTCAGATTTGCAAATAAGATGGTATCAACTGAACGAGGTATCAAAAATGCTTTAATCTGTATATTTAAAAAATCATACATGTCTGAAAGACTCCCGAGAAAGGAATTTAAAAGATTTTACAGAATAGTAAATAATTTAGCATAAATCCAGTTGTGAATGACATTCTAATAGAAACATATATTGTGCCTACATACCAAAATAAGCATCCTTTATAGCCAATAGTGATTGTTATATTTCCTGCTTCCAAAACACAAGTGAGATCTGATTGCATGGGGCATTTGAGGATTTGAGGGGTTTTTTTTTTGCCTAAACACATTCAAAGGCTCTATTTCATCTCTGGCCCTCGAATGCGTTGGGCTTGACGCTCCCGCCTTTGACTCTAATTCAACTCGACACATCAGAACAATGCACATCGTCAGAGGCCTCTCCGTCTCTCAACCTGTTTTTAAAGATTTACGTAATTAAGCCATGTTCTTTTATAGTGCCAACATGAAACAGCACAGAACATCTTCCTGCAGCAGCCCAAGAGCAAGAAAGGGTTCAATATTCATGAAATATTCTAATATCCTGCGTCCCCAGTGGGGTGAACAGAGAGAGAGAGAGAGAGAGGGGGAGAGAGAGAGAGAGAGAGAGAGAGAGAGAGAGGGGGAGAGAGAGAGAGAGAGAGAGAGAGAGAGAAATAATGATCATTCCTCATGTCAGCCAGCACGGGCGGCCAGGGAGAGAGAATTATGCAACAGCGCACTTCACAAGCACTTCTCTGTGTTTTCTTTTTTAGGGTTTCGGGTAAGTGGATTATTATCCCAAGCGGTACACGAGGAAATTAATGTTCTCACCCATGTCAGAGCCTTGAATCTTTTTTGGCGCTTTTTCGATACTTAACATCTCTGCCTGTAACCATGACCGCCTTCTGAGACGAGGGTGAGACTATTCAAATGAATGGAGTAATTAGTATTTGCTGGTGAATTATGAATGCCGAGCTGGTGCCCCCTTGAGTGCCCCTTGAGGCGGAGCTGGTTTGCATTTCATTTGGACTCGGGTCTCCTGGTTCGACGTCGAGCGTTTGTTGACATCTCAATTCTGGCCAGACAGACTCCGAGCTGCCAGACAGTTGATTGACAGGCCTCAGAAGACGACTTTAGAAAGATCGATTTCTCTTTGGTTTCTTGTTTATTTGTTGCAGCGCTGAGATGTGTGACCGAAATACGAACATCTCAGCGGCAGAATTTGCTCTTTTTTTTTTTTTAACGCCAACTCGCAATGAAACGACATGTACTTTCAAATCGTCGGTGACATTTACAAACGTAACACTGCGCTTTAAAATCTGTTATGTCTGACCCACAATGTATTAACTTAACGAAACACTAACTACACATAATGCCATTAGTGCTCTTGTACATTGCACGGATTCTGCCCTAAGGCTAATCTAGGCTTGTTGCTACTGTGACACGTGTCAAACGCGCGACACAGCGTGTTTTCTTTTAGTAGTTTGTAGTCTGCATTATTTATGAATGGAGCATTTGAATAATGAAGCCTGATTGTACGTGTAACGGCACACCGCTCGGGATGCGTGGCCTTAAAGGTGTCTGTGTGATTGTACACTTCCCTAATGGAGCTTAATGGATTGTATGTGGCTCTCTGTTGCTCTAATGGGGTGAGATGTCTGAGAGGTCTTTGTTTCCTGGCTCTCTCTCCACTCTCCGCCTGACCTGCAGTTTAAAACCTCCCTACTGACACTCAGACGAGACCAAGGGGTTAGCATTCGCAAAATCGACCCGGGGGAATCGCAGGGCTTCCGTCTGCTAGTGCCAACCTTGGCCTGGGTTTCTCCAAGCAGCAAATGGCAAAAAAAACGAAGACCAAGAGGGATGATGTCTGTTAAGTAATTTTTAAAGACGTGAAAACAAATCAAACTAATGGCATCAGTCAGCCTGAAATAGATTGTTTGCTTCCTTTATTTATGCCGTTTTCATTTTTAATAACGTTGGTATTTGCAGACGAGATGCAGGAACAGCTAGCGCCGAGCTACTGTTGCTGCTCACCATGGCAACGCGCCGGACGAATAAATGCGCTTCCCAGTTAACATGCAAGGGCCACGACAGGGCAATTACATCATGCAAAGTTGATTTTCCTTCACACTGAGACAATGAGCCACTTCATTATCATGACCTAAAAAATCCTGTCGGTCTCCTGACTGGTTCCGCGAATATAAAAGAAATAAATGAATGCGCAAATAAATAAAGAAATGTACCATTCAGTGCCTGTAAGGGGAAAAGAGGGAAACAGTGGGAATGAAGAAGAAGAAAAAACACAGACGAGGGGAGGGGAGAAACCAGAGAAGGAACAGAGAGAGACCAGAGAAAGACTGGGAAAGACACGTCTAGGAGTTGAGGCAGGAGAGAAAATGCCGTGGCACATTATTGAAGGACGCTTTGGTGCTAAGCTGCTTATTGATAAAAGCACTAATCTGGCTGGCAGAAGGTAAGGAGGCTGGGGATGTGTGGTGATAAAATATCTGAGCTAAAGGCAATGCCATCAGAGAGCTGAGCCTCCACACAGCTTTACCTAAAGGAGCTTCTCATTTTTATTTTTTACATAAAAGTGTGAACCTGACCATGGGCTGCTCACTGAATGAGCCTCTGCCGGAAAGAGGCGGCGCGCGGCCTCGGCTTTCATCAGCGCAGACAGAGCGAGCGAGAATGTCAGCGTCTACACTTTCGCTCATCTCCCGATTATTTCCTCGGCTACATCCACAAGTGAGATGGTTATTTGATGGAATAAGAGATTTGACACGTCTGGCATTGAGGACAGACTGAGGGGGTGGGGGAGAAAAAAGAAAAAAAAAACGTGACAGACAGAAAAACTTCCCATAAATCAAACTCCTTGGGTTGTGCGCAGAAATATATTTAGCAGGAAATGAATCTGACTGTGAGCCCTTGGATATTACCATAATCACTATCATTGTCATCCTCATCTGCGCCCACATCATCATTAGTCTCCCATCTGCTTGCTACCGCTGTGTACTGCTTCATCCATTACTATGACAACATCAGCCATCTCCCCGATCTACAGAACAAACCAGTTCTGCCCTTAAAGCATCTCCTGGGCTCAGGCTGTAATCCCTCTTAACAGGTAATCATTGGGATGTTAGATCAAAATCTCCACCCCATGCTCGCAGGGTGTGTGTGTGTGTGTGTGTGTGTGTGTGTGTGTGCGGAGGGGGAACCTTTGCAAAGGTTTTGAAAAGCCCGTTTCCACCACTCCGGCCTCGTGTTTCAGAAAGGAGTTTTGCTTTGGAGGGAAAAAGAGAGAGATGATCCAATTCCGCTTTACACACTCCTGCCCGGGCAATCCCAGCTTGCTTGTCAGGATCATGAGAATCGATTAGCCTAGACTGAAAAAGGCCTTCTGCCCTCATTTACCGCGAGTGGAGATCCAACACAGCGCTGAGATCTTATGAAACATTCTGGCAAGACAACTGGTTCAGAACGCACGGAGCTGGTTGCAGGCCAAAAAGCGGCTTGACTCATACAAAATGGCTGTGAAAGAAATGCTCGGGTCCTCCCTCGATTGGCCTAATCTTCACGAACACAGTGGACGGGATGGTTCGTTCGGGAATATGTCCGTTGAGTGCGCTAAACCTCGTCCAGGCCGATCGATTTCAAAGTGTCAGCAAAAGCCAGTCAATCAGGAAATGCCTGCGGAGCCCAGGCACACCCAAGCAGACGGGAACCCTATATAAACAACAACGCATAATAAAGCTATCCCCACACTTTCTATCACCTATTTAGCCCTCGCCATGTTGACAAGATCACACCAGTGGGGTGCGGTATAAAGCTGTGGGTGTTCTGGAGTTCCTCATTACTGGGATAAAGTGTCTCAGAGTGCGAAAGCTCTCAGTAGTAGGCCTATTTTATTCCAAAGGTATTTGCTTATAATTGCTTTGCTCATTTCCTCCTCGCAGGCAGCTGAGCCGGGATGGGAAAGGAGGCCTTGATCCCTCAAATTCCTGTCAGTGCCTCAGTCGTGGGAGGCCCGCACACCTGATGGCGGATTGCTCCACCGAGAGAGTGCCGAGGGCTGCAGGTATCGTGCTCTAATGAGGAGCAGCCTGAAGGTATTATGGGGTGGATCCACCATTGGGGGCGGGGGGATCTGAGGAGGGTAGGCACCATGTTTGGAGAGGTTTACAACTGCATTCTGTCACGGATATCAGCCAGCCGCAGCCGGGGAGAGCAGATGCTTGAAAACAGAAGGATTCTGGGACAGAGAGGCTGAGGGCTTGCCTGCGAGGAGCCCAGGCGAAGAGAGTAAGAGTGGCGCCACTAAAAGCGCAGTGTATTTTACGCTCCTTTTTTTCGTCCCCAGCTGGGTGGAGGCTGATTCATTGCCAGACTCACTTCACAATACACGGGGTATAATTTACTCAAGAGAAAGAAAAAGAGGGAACAGGTCATAAGAGCGACAGTGAGAGAAGGCTCCGCGCAGCCTCTTGACGGACGATTTTCTTATCTTATAGCCCCGCTCGCCACAGAGAGGGAATATGAGGCGCGAGTGGTAGATCTTGAGATAGAACGATGGAAAGGGCCGATATCTCCCAAGCTATGGATGGCGTGGCCCGGCTTCCTGCTATTTTTCAGCGGCGGTAATGCTATGAGAAGAAATATGATTTGCTCCTGCTCACTTTCCTGCTTTCGAAGCGGCGCTGGATGGTCACAGCAGGCTTGGCGGTGGGGTTTGGGGAGCAATCTCTTCACACGTTGGCTCCTGAAGTTCACGCTGGGTGAAGAAGGTTAAGCCAAGTGTTCCATTAATTAAAGTCTGCCCCCAAAATCCCACCCTGCCTCCCAATCCTGCTGCACCAGTTGACTCTGAAGCTTCGGAGAGATGAAGGCGAACCCGAAGGGGGGGGGGGGGGTTACAACACAGTGCTATCTCTGTCTAATAAGGGATTTTAATTGTGTGGATTTAATTTAAGCACAGATTTACAGCTTCACCAGCTCTCATCACGCCCACTTAGAAAATAACTGGGAAAGACTCTCCCTTGATCTAGCTCTGGCTTGCTACTGTCTTTCACTCTGTCCTGCAGGAGGAGGGCCGCATCATTAAAATACAAACCTATAACTAAATCACGGGCTTGCGAGGTCCATTGCCGTGCTTTTATATCACATATCACAGAGTTTAATTAGTGTGTGACTGAGACTACAACTGGGGGGGGGGCGTCTTTCCTCGGAATGCTTATGTTTTATAGGCCTATTTATTTTTTATCTGCACTGAACCCTTTTCGTTTAGGTTCAATAACATCCAAAAGGCAGCTCAGGCAAGAAAGTAGCTATTTTTTTCTTCTTTTATATTGATCATAATTATTCCTATGGGGAAATGTAGCATTGGAAAAGTGTATCATGACCATTACACCATTTGTCCAGACTGCTACATGCCTATTTAAATGCAGAGTGAAAACGGTGTCACTCCATGACCAACCTAATTGTCATCCCTGCTCTTTCGGCTGAGTAAGAGGTAACCCTCATAAGATCGAACACAATTGGAGGGTAGAAGGAAAGAACACTGGGGGAAAAACCCTTGACATGTCACACAACACTCATTTGTATTCCAGTCTTCATGGGGCATTTCCTTCGGCTTCAGTATCCCAGACAAACGCCTCAGTGCTCTACTGATAACACTGACTTAAAGAACGGGCCTCTTTTAGTGCTGGACATTATAAATTAAACTCAAAATCACGGATCTCAAGTGGCACAGCACTCTAACCCCTGTTATTTGGAAATTGTGAGCTTCCCAACCAAACAGTGAGCAACACCACAGGCATCTAGTGCTGGGGTTCTAGCAATGAATATCTGGCCTCACTCTTTCTGAGCGGGTAAAAGTACTATGATACTAATTCAGGGATCTGTTAACTGAGAATGAGAAGATCTACTCCTTCTACTCATGCTACTGTTCCTACACATTTGGGCTTTTCGGAGACACATTATAACTCAAAAGAGGTGCTACTAGGGCTGGGCGATTAATCTAAAAGTAATCAAAATTGACATTCAGAACCTATAATCGATCAAATTTTTCCAGGTCGATTACTTTCCCTTTAAAAATATAGATAGTAGATAGTGTGTGTGTTTCTTTAATTATTTTAAAATCAAGTAATGCACCCTTCATTCAAAAATCTCTCACTTGTAACATGTGAGCACATTTACTGTACAAAACTTGTCAGTGAACTATGAGGGCAAAAAAATAAATAAAATTCATTAATCGTAATCTCTGCTTGGTATAAATGATCCATGACAAAAATGATGACAAAATGATGTGGTATAATGTCATTTTCCAAAAATATCAAGTTAATATATGGTCATGCATGTTAGTAATCGATTAAGCCATGCTGCCTCAGTACTCTATACAAAAAAAAATCGACAAAGGCTGCCGTACACAGTACCGTAAGGCCTCGTTCACACGGACGTCTGAACCACGGACGTCACACGGACGTTTTCTGGCTTTCGTGACGCCAGGTGAGCGCCTATTGAACGCCGCCCGTTTTTCTGCTCATTGAAGCAAATCAAAGCGTCCACATGGGCGTTTAGCACCGGCGTTCAACCGGCTGTGCGTTCGAATGGCGTCAAATAAACGCTGCACGCAACGTTTTCTTGGCGTCAAAATCCCGATGAACGCAAGGAAAACGTCGCTATGGCGTTTACATGCCGTTCGGTTGACGTTCTGGAGGACCGAATATGTCCCATGATTCTGTACGGCAACTGCGAAAAACCACGTTTTACGAAAAATGTCGGACATTGATCCAGCATAAAAATCCTCCTGATACGGCGCCGTAGGCAGGAGAGGAACAAACATCGCCGCTGCTACTGGGTTCACCCTCTTACTGCGCAGCGTCAGATCAAAGGGACGTTTTTTGTGCTTTTAGAAGACATGCGAAGATTTCCGCAGAAGTTCAGCTACACTATAAACCAAGATGACACACGTGTAAACACTCTGGACAGAGTAATTACTGCCCTCACAGGTGAATACACCAAACTACAGATTGGGTGTCAAGCTGGCGTTAAATGGCAGTCGAACACCTTGCTGACGTCGATCAAGCGTCGCTACCAAATGCCACAAAAACGCCAATGGCGTTCAGAGCGCGTTCATTTCGAACGTCCGTGTGGGTGAGGCCTAAATGTTAACCAGTCAGAAAACATGTTTTAAAAAGTAAACTAACCATTTTTTTTTTACTTTTTTTGTAGTTTCTAATGAAAGCACATAGCGAGTAACATCCAGAGCATATAAATACCAAAGGTTTTTCTTTTCCGATGCCAATCCAAAACCTCCAGAATCAGCTGGATACAGAACTTGTTAACACTGCTAAGCTGAAAGATGAATAAAGCACTTAAGATGAACATCAAGTTCATGTAGGCCATGTAATTCTCACATTACTCAACTCCCCCTCACACACATACACACACACAGAAAGACATGACATCACACAGCGTGAGTGTGTGCTATTTCAGGACAGATTTGTTACAGAACTGGACAAGATTTATCCCGATATCAGGCCCAACGTTGTCTGCTGATATCGTTACGATGAACACCTGGCAGTGGATCGATGGCATCTCTTACCATGTGTGTACAAAATAAAATAAAAAAAACTAAAAAAAAAAAAAACAGCTTGGCATCAGATAGACAGCTATTTGATGGAACAGAAGTTTGGGGGGTTGCACAGCATTTTTCCTGTCAGGA
Source organism: Hemigrammopetersius urotaenia (assembly GCA_037974485.1). Lineage (NCBI taxonomy): Eukaryota > Metazoa > Chordata > Actinopteri > Characiformes > Alestidae > Hemigrammopetersius > Hemigrammopetersius urotaenia. Next base: position 15,136,080 of record JBBPDC010000035.1, read on the forward strand.
TCAGACTGCAGTAGTGTGTATTCCAGCTTTTGTGCGATCATATGAGTTTGAGTAAATGCTGGTGTCTTCCAAATAACCCACCCAGCTCTTAATCCCAGCACCCAAACATCAAGCCATTATTTTATAGCAAAAGCTGCAAATTTGGGGAGCAACTAAATGTCCCCGCGATGTTTAAATGCATTCTATCATCCTCAGGGTGTCCCCACAAAGAGCCAAATACGAGGCCACAGACAAACACTCACTCACATACACAGTCTCCTCAACAAATCCCTCTTCACGAAGTCAGGACATGCCTGTGTGAATTGAGCATTGAGTGTTTTTTCATCACCTTTGGATCAGTCTTCCCTGACAAACAAACTCCCTTTAATGACTTTTTAAGGAGCGGGACAGAGAGTAGCGAAGCTGGTCGCCAAGCTTGGCCCTCGCCGGCGCTAAACAGCAAACAAGGCTGCTGTGTTTACAGTCGTTAGAGGTGAGGCCGAGGGAGTCTCGCACGCCTCAGTCACACACAAACACCTGAGCGCATCCTCGCACCCCACAATGACTCATTGTGGAGTGTATTACCGTCGGTTCCGCCAGGCCCTGCTCTCCACATCTGTCACTCCGCTTGGCTTGCGCTTTCATTATTTATTTTGGTCAATCTGTTCTGCCTGATGTGGGGAGGGATCCCTCACATGAGTTCACATCTGCCGAGAGATGTCACATGAGTTAACATCTGTCCCTGTTTTTGTACGCCTGTCAGTCAACTCGGCCACGGGCTCGAATGCGCAGACGGGCTCCCGGGCGATGATCGGTTGTCTGAACAAATATAGGATACAGGCCAAACAGCACAGACACACAAAAACAAAAACACAGATTTTGGCTAGGGGTGCACTGTGATCACAACTGTAGGCAGATGTCGATATCCTGTACTTTTCAGTGCCGAGACTCCAGTTACTATTAAACTGTGCTCGAGCCCCAGGATTCCAGGGGGGGGTTAAATGTGCTTGAGTAACAGGGTTACAATTAAATGTGTTTGAGTCCTGGGATCCATTGTGCTTAGGGATTCAAGTGTGCTTAGATATGATATGAAATGCCAAGCCGACTGCATTCCAACATACAAAGTTTGAACGAAGAAGAAACACTTTGTGAAGAGCTGGGTGTGGCACAATTAATGACGGACAGCTGGACTTCTGGGGCAGCAGAGAGGTCTATTATAACAGTACATTACATAACATACTCACTCAAAATCTAATTTAACCTGTGCGCTGATCTGTCACTGAAGTGGAGGTCGCTCAGTGGGTAAGATACCTGCCTCCAAACCAAGAGGTCATGGGTTCGAATCCTACCTTCACCTTCACAGACCACCACTGGATCCCTGAGCAAGACCCTTAACCCCAAGTTGCGCCAACTGGAATGGAAGTCGCTTTGGATGAATGCCATAAATGTAAATGAATCATTTACTGTGCACTTCAAGGATGTGAACACATCAAACAAACCTAAATAATGTAGGTAAAAACTGCAGGTCAGTCTTAAATAACACAAAAAGTAGTTCACCTGCATTTTTAGAATGCTGCAGTGAATACCATCCTCACATGTAGGTCCAAACAATCAATATCATTCTGACTTCGATATGATCCCTGGAAATTACATTTGTTTAAATGTGTTCATTTGAATAAAAAAAATTTAATTGGTAATGGTTTAAAATGGAAACAAGTACAATGTGGTGGAAGATGGTGTATATCAGTGATCACCAACCTGGAGATCTACTACTGTGACAAGTACTACTCTGAACTAAGGCAAGTTTTCTAGTACAAGCTTTTACAAAACTTGGTTCTGGTGCATTGCCTGTGCATTGCCTTCTTTAACACACCCTCAGCTGCACAGCAAGGGCTTGCTCTTGTGCTGATTAGCTGGATCAAGTGTGTTAGGAGAAGTGAAAACTAAAATGCGCGAGGCAGTGTGCCTCCAGGACCTGGGCTGGGAAACGTGTTATCCCTCTTACCTAACTCTTATCCACCCAATCAAGGACCTCTGAAGGAGTCAATTAGCTGGAGCAGGAATGTCAGATCTCGGCTGGAAACAGCCTCGGCAGGCAGACAAATCTCCAGCACCGTGGCTGAGGATCACTGGTGTATGCACTGACTGCAAAGACTGCTGGCTATTGTTAGAAGCACTGATGTTAACAACACAGATATAGAATATACCTCAGCCAATCACAGGTTGAGGTCATGGAACAAGCATGCTGATTGGCTCAGAGATGCTAAGACTGACTACTTACCTACTGAAGTGTAGGACTGAATGACAGAAATGTACCAAAACGTGGTAGTAATATGGTTAGTACCATAAAAACATAGAATTTCTCTTTACAATATGAATAGAAATTACTATATTATTATTATTATTATTATTATTATTATTATATTGCTTATTATATTGCTAAGAATCTATGATGATATCGGAATCAAATTTGACCAAACTGATATTTCGGGCAGCTGGTGGTCTAGTGGTTAAGGCATTCGCCCTGCGACCAGAAAGTCCGGGTTCGATTCCCAAGACCGCTAGGCACCGCTGAGGT
>JBBPDC010000035.1:15138736-15148739 GCA_037974485.1 Hemigrammopetersius urotaenia
CACACACACACACACACACACACACACACACACACACATACACACACACACACACACACACACACACACACACACACTATCCATAGCTGGAGTCTGTTGTCACTTCCATGCCATATGCTGTCCATCACAGAGCCGGCGCTGCTTTGGGTGACTGTTCTCTCTAGTCAGTGAGTCCACAGGGCCTGCGCTCACCCCAACTGTCAGCTAGCATCTGCTGGCATTACCAAACAGCGTACTGGTACTGACGGAGCCTGAGCCCACGCATCCTCAAACTCTGTCTCATGCATATCCGCTGCCTACTAACCATCACTAACATACTCACTCAGGAGAATAGGCTCTACCTGATACGGTTCCACATCCCCTGGGCTCCCACACACACACACACACACACACACACAAACGCACACACACTTAGGTGCAAATCATTCTGTTTCGACTACTTAAACGTTCCTCCCTTGCTTTACTCTGAATTAATGTTCTGGATTACCATCCAAATGTATTCAGCCCAAAACGAAAATGGAGAAAATGGCCAGGAACGTGCTTGGCGGCAGGAGGTCAGATATGAGCATGCCCTCTGTGTACCAGTCAGAATACTGAACCTACCTGGGCAGTGACAGATATGCACATTTTACACCCTACTTAACCTCCACCAGATAGGAATTCTAAACCAATTATCCGCAGAGAAGGAAACACAGTCGGCTCTATATTTAGATTCCTGAAGGGTCCAAATAACACAAAAGGTGCGGTGCATGCAGAACAACTTAATTTTATCCAGCCTTGCCTTTGTACTGTTTGTCTGGTGCCACATCTCTCCGTCAAACTGAACTGACCCCATCAAGGTTAGCAAACAACAGACGCCGGCACGTTTGTTCTTAAGCCTGTTTGATATTTTGAGTGAACTGTTAAAAGCAAACTGTCTTCACTAAATCATTGTAATTGACAGAGCCGTGATTAAAGCGATTCTTTAGAGACTGAGCAGCCTCCGAGACACAGTGGAAATAGGCTATAGACAACATGTCACTATGCAAGAGCCATTGCTCCTCTTTTTTCCCTGACTGTTAAAGGTATTACTCTTCCATGCTATAGCTTTTACTGTGTGCCAGAAGCGTATAAAATGAAAGGAAATAAATATCATGCTCATTATTTTAGCAGCTAAATACAGCATGGAACCGCAGCCATCTAATCCACTGAGATAAATTCACATTTAGGGATATGTTTTTTTTCTCTGCGTCTTCAGTTAATCATGTCTGCAAACTCTCACCGATTTTGTGCTGTATTTCGGCTGATTGGTCTTGTAGCTGTAATCCGAGTACTGGTCTGAGCCGGTAGAGTTGTCGTCTCCTCCTGTTCCCACAAAGGTGTTGGTAGCAGGGAGCTCCTGGACAGCCTGGTGCTTCTGGGAGGCAGATGGAGACTGTGCCTGGAGCTGAATGGAGGGTAGGGGTGAATTGGAGCGGTAATGCCTGCCCAAGTCGGGGCTGCCAGGCGGGTAGGTCAAGGGTAGGTGGATCCTGGGGCTGTCGTTAACCCCATCGATGTTAAACTTCAGACTTTTCTGAAGGCTGACCTCCTCTTCTTCTCCAAGAGGTTTGGGTGACTTTGGAGGCTTGCCCTTCCTCCCTTTTTTGCCCTTGATGCTCTTTGGACCTTGTTTGGGGGCATAGAGGTCCTTTGTCTCCTTTTTGCCAGCTTGGTAGCCACTCTTCGTTTCCCTCTGGAGACGATGCCTGATGAAGACTACCACTATGATTACTGTAACAACTCCCGCCACACCAGCCAAGCTGCCATACACAATGTTGCTTCTCTGGGCAGCTAAACCATAGTCTGGGTCACCTGCAATGTCCGTGTCCAGCGGAGTATATAAACTATGCCCCACGAGAGCTTCCACCAGGCTGATGTTTGCAATGGTCTCGTTGACATAGATGTGCACCAAAGCAATGGCATGGCGTGAAGGCTTACCCCGATCGCTCACTTTGACTACCAAGCGATGCAGACCTCCGTGTTTTCGAGTCAATTCCTTGGTTAGCTTGATCTCCCCATCAGACGGAGAGATGTAGAAGAGCTCATGGGGATTTCCACCAGCAATACTATACATCAGTTCAGCATTGGAACCAGAGTCTATGTCTTCTGCCTCCACTACTTCGACAACGCTGTCAGGCGCAGCCAGCGGAGACAGACGTCTGAAAGACGAATTGGAAGGTTTGGTGACAACAGGAGCATTGTCATTCTCATCAAGAACATTGATGGTTACACCGACATACGATGACCGGGGAGGTTCCCCTCCATCCACTGCTCTGAGTCGGAAAGTGTAGCTGCTCTCTTTCTCCCGGTCAAAAGAGATGCTAGAAAGAATGGTCCCCGTGCCATTCTGGACCATAAACTTTCCAACGTCTGGTTCTACAGAGAGCTGCACTTGGGCATTCTCACCCTTATCCATGTCTAACACAGTCACCATGCCAACAGGGCTCAACGGTGGCATGTTCTCCAGAACAGAGAAACTGTAACTACTCAGCATGAATTTGGGATCATTGTCATTCCTATCCAGAACCTTGATCACAACCGTGGCTGTTCCCCTGTGGCTGGGAACACCCTTATCTGCTGCAGTGACACGGAACTCATAGCGTTCCTTGTGCTCGCGGTCAAGCGGGCTCCTTGCCCTTACTTCCCCTGAGCTGGGATCAATCTCAAACAGCCCTCTTGTCGAAGAATCCGCAATAATGTTGTAGACAAGTTCTGCATTGGTGCCGCTGTCGGCGTCCAAAGCAACAACATCAAGTACCTTCTCTCCTGGCTGGTTCTCTTCAGCAAACTCCACCTCGAACAGCGGGGGCGAGAATATGGGAGAGTTGTCATTGGTGTCTGTCACTTGGACTTTCAAGGAATTGGTGCTGGACAGAGCTGGGTTGCCCGAATCGACAGCCACAATCTCTACACGGTAGTCTCTGATGCGCTCATAATCCAGAGGTGTGGTGGTCTGCAAAAAGTACTTCTTCTTGTTATCAACCGAAGAATCGCCGGCTTGCCGAAGCTGAAATGGAACATCACCTGCTACCACACAAGTCACCACAGCGTTCTCTCCCTCGTCCTTATCTGAGACCTGTACCAGTGCCACCGCGGTGCCCACTGGCATGTCTTCTGAGATATTTGCCACCCCATCGCTATGGGTCCTGAGACCAATACCACGGATCTCCACAGCCGGTGCATTGTCATTCTGGTCAGTCACCTCGATGGAAACATATGCTGTGGAGCTTTTGGGTGAGGGACCTTTGTCCCTCGCAATGACATGAAACTTCAGGCTGTTTATCTCCTCGCGATCCAACGGGCCTTTGACAGATATGATGCCAGTAGAACGCTCGATCTGTAGCAGCTTTGGCACTGGGTCGCCGGCCTGGTGTATAGTGTATTCAATCTCCCCATTTGCACCCAAGTCTGAGTCGTTGGCTTTGACCTGTAGAAAAACATAAAAATTAGAATGAAATGAGCTTCAAGAACTTTAAAACTCACATAGAGAGAATGTGCTATGTTCAAAGACTTAAGATCCACTTTAATGCATAAAACTTTGCCACCATTTATCGACATAAATGTGGGAGATTAACAAAAATGTTCCAATCCTCAGCCTGTTCTGAAAAAGGAGGCATTTCTAAAAACATGATTTGAGACACCACAGTCCCATACGTAAAATAATTTAAAAGACTTTTCACACAGTTTTGGTAAATTATTTAGTCTTATCACTAGAGAATATTGCAAAGGAGATTAAATTCATAAGAATCCAGGACAAAGTAGCTCAGAAATAGAAGTAAAAAAAAAACAACTGCTTGTGAAGTCAACCTACATTTTTCAAGCAATTAAGCTAGGTGAACTTAGCAAACCAGGCATTGCTCTGCTGATATAAAGCATCAAAGTAAAGAGCAGTTGGGGGGGTTAAGACAGCAGCGCTCATTAAAAACTTCACACTCTCTGGTGACGCAATACGTTTTCTCTCCTTCCTCGCTGAGATTTAAAGGTTATCTGTACTGTATGTCTTTCTTTTTTTATTGTTTTTTTTTTTTACCTGCAAGACTGAGTGTCCAATAGGACTGTTCTCTGAAACTTCTGCTTCGTAAGAGGATTTCTCGAACTGGGGTGCATTGTCATTGGCATCAGTGATGACGACTCTCAACAAGGCACTGCTGTAGCGAGGCGGAGATCCCCCATCCACAGCTTTGATGGTTAGGTCATAGGAGTCTTTCAGCTCCCTGTCCAGGTTTCCAAGCACAATGAGCTGAGGCAATTTTTCGCCCCTGTCGTTCGCCATCTGTAGGCTAAAGAGTGCACTAGCCTCTGGTCCGGGGTTCAGATCATACTTCACTACTCCATTCCTCTCTGTGTCTTTGTCAGTGGCCTGGGGGATGGAGAAGGTGGCCCCCATGTGAGCATTCTCCTGCACGGAGAGAGTGAGGACAGGTGAGGGAAATTGCGGAGTGTTGTCGTTGATGTCCTGCACCTCGATGCGTCCCTCAATCAGCCGTGGGCTTTGGTTCTGGATGAGGTCAGTGACAGACACTTCAAACTCCAGAAAGCATGGCTTTCCTTTGACCCGGCAATCCTTCAGCGTCTCTCTGTCTATGGGGATCTCGGTGGTGAAGATCTCCCCTGTTTTCCCGTCCACCCGCAAGTAAGGGGCGCCCACCTCCAGCTTGTACAGGTGTCCGGTGTCTGGTAAGCCCTGGTCAGCCGCCAGGCTGCCTATCGGTGTGCTTGGCGGCTGCTCCTCGCGCACGCGGTAGAGGATGCCACCCAGAGCACCGCTGATTGAGTGCACCAGCAGGGCCCACAGCAGATATAACAATCCCACAGAGAAATCCATGATGCCCCGGGGATGCAGCACCTCGGTCTGAAAAACAGAGAAGTGAGAAAAAAACAAGTTAAACCGTAAACACGGGTGCGGAGCCGAAAGATCGGCGAATGGTTTTTACAAACACTTCAACATCCTAACGCTCTGGATTTATTTTGCAGCGGAGGGCTGTGTGAGGATAAAAGAAAATTCACACAGCCAAAGAACTCTGTGTTTTAAATACACCGCGAACACTAAATCCAGGGCTAAAAGTACTAAAAGCTCTCAGAAAAAAAAATGCCTCTTCCCCTGGTACCACTAAAAGCCTCCATTCTCATTATCTTGCATTATTCATCAAGCTCATTTTTTTTGACTAGAGGACAAAACTCACTGGTGAGACAAAGAAGGAAGAGCAGAGGAATACTGTACAAATGTTTATAAAGGAATTTAATTGCACAAAAAAATCCTCTCCTCCTCTGACATAGCCTATCATAGTGTTCTTCGATTTTAATGCGAGCAACAAATTCATAGTTTCTCTTAAGACTCAGGTTAAATCATCCTCGTTAATGCCACACAAGAAACTGCTAATTATCACCCCTTTGACTGCCTGTCCAAGCTAAGCTGCTTTTGGAAATGAACGATTTAACACCAGTAATAAGGCTGTCCTTAATGGGCTTTTTTATTAAGAAGGTATGAGTGACTTGAAAAACAACAGCTCAGCACCGCTTTCCATTATTTACAGCGCCAGTTAAAAATGGCTCATAACCTATTTGGAATGTATTTTCCCCAAGACGCGCTAAATTCAATAGGAATTTACTAGCACTGATACTCTCATTTAGGCAGAGGACAACAAATCAGGGCGAAAATAACTTCGCTGAGGATTCGTCCATAACGTTTAGTGGGTTCTAGTCCTCAGGAGGAGATCTGATGGGACATCGGACATGGTTAAGCAGAAGAACAGCTGCACAGCAGGGGCACCAGTCAGCTTCACAGAGTGGAACAGATCCTTCTGGAACCTTCTGATGCCAAGTTCTGCTGTGCCTAGGTCACGCAGCACCCGAAGGCCGAGCCTTTATCTCACGCCACAGATTTACTTTAAAGCTTATGAGAAATCTCCATCTTATCTCGTTTTTTTTCCCAGGCTAATTTACACACTGTAACGTTTGTGTTTGATTTCTAACCTGCTATGCCTCCTCATTAAAGAATACCCTCAATTTTAGCTTCCGCTTTGATCCATATTCCCCAAGCAAAAGACATCTCTCTCTCTCTCTCTCTCTCTCTTTTTTCAGGCTCCATATCATTTCAGACTTTAATTATTTCCTGAGTAGAAAGATTCCTTGTTGCGATTTGAAACAGGAGCAGCCGAGTTGTCTTAATGTTACAACAGCGCACTCCTTGATGACATGCGGACGCCTATGCGAATAAAACAAAAACACTGATGTTAACAGTCACGCAGGAACGCCAGACTCAAATAGGATCGATGCAGATTTGCAACCACCGTACCGGTGGCCTTGGCCAACGAAAAGCAAATAAGTGCAACACACAACAGCTAAACACCGAAAAGCATAGAAATCCAATCAGAAATCCAATTCCTCTGTATCCGTTAAGATTGGGATTGCAGCATATTGACGCACTAATTGCTGGATTATTGATGTGTCCCTTTTTGCATTTGCAGGGCAGCCTCCTGTCGATTTGGCGGGAATGATAGCGTGTGGGGTAAAAACATGATTAGAAAGTGGGACGTAAAGCCCTGTTTCTGAAGGCCGAGGCAATAACTCTGTGTCTGCCTGAAGCTAAGGGCTGAACGAGCTTACAGAGAGGTTAATGGCTGCTTAAGGAATTCTCACCACGAACTGAAACAATACATCTCGGAACAATATCAATATGCATAAAATGAAAAACATTCTGTTCTTTAGATCTGTGATATGAGGGCCCACTGGCGGAAAAAATATCCAAGTCTATTTGTTTTCTGAAGGAAAAAAAAATCCCTGCCTTAACCCCTGGGGTTTTACAGACTTTGTCCAAGAGACTGTGGCAATATAAACCTCCTCAGTGCCGCATGGTAACGCTTTAAAGCCGTGATCACACTGAACCAGAGGAAAATTTGCCTGAACCTGGTGAAAAAGCCAGTTCACATATGGGCTTTCTAGTGCAAGGAGGGGATTCGTTTCTGGTTCATTCTTTAAAAAGATTTCTTTGGGAAGCCATAGGAGAAAAGTTATAGTGTTAGGACCTTTTAAGGTTTAAGAAAACTTCACATGCGGCTGAGGACCTTTTAAATTCAGTAGTAAAGATATTTTTCCATCAGTAGTCTGTAAATATCTTCCTGCCCCTGTACCACCCTGTGTGTCGCATAGAAATATATGTTATCTCACAAACCATGTCCTTACAGGCCAGCTTTGGCCCACTGGCCCCACTTGCGGAAGTCTTGATTTAAATTAGATTTAAACAGGACCAACATAAAACGCCTGGGTGAGCTGTGGTTTCTTATTCCTGAAATAAATAGAGGAAATTATTACGTTACGTTTGCAAAAAAAAAAAAAAGTTTAACTAGCTAATGCAAGCTTTGAATGGTGAAATACATGTCCTCCTAAACACACCAGGACTGCCTATAATCGTCTACTCCTGCTAATTTGCTCCTCTCTGGCAAAGAAAATAGTGAGGTGACAGCCCAGTGAGACCAACAGCTCTGCACAGATAAGACCCGATTTATGTCACAGTGTCACAGAGTGTATAAAATGTGGAACAGGAGAGTTACGGACCCACCCTCTCTTCAGATATACTCATTAAACTGCTGCAAACTCACATTCAGCATTAACATCTTTATCTAATTCGCTATTTGCTGATTATTATTTGTAGTAGTATTAACATCATTATTTATCATGATAGTAGTAATAATGGTAGTATTAGTATTAATAGTAGTATTAGTATTAATAGTATTAGTATTAGTAATGGTAGTATTAGTATTAATAGTAGTAATAGTATTAATAGTATTAGTAGTAGTAGTAGTATTAATACTAGTAGTAATGGTAGTATTGGTATTAATAGTAATGGTAGTATTGATAGTAGTAGTAGTGGTAGTAGTAGTAGTAGTAGTAGTAGTAGTAGTACAAAATGCCTCATTTGCACATAGTGAATACCTTATTTACATGCAATACCAACAATCCAACCATTTTCCAACGTCAGCCTTAATGCCAGTGGGTGCTAAAATTGCAGCCTATGAAAGAAAGCTGATTCCACCTCCATGCTTCAGTGGGAGCTTCCAGTTTATTTTGAGGTTGAGGCTTTTCTACTTTCAGTGCAATCATGTACACCAACTCGATGTCCAACTTTATCCATCACCTTTATCCAGCAGTCAGTTCCTAAACAGGCCGGAGAAACAGATGTCTGTCCACATTTGTCTTCCCACATTTTTGTCTAAGCTAAACCGACCTCAAAAAAGCAAAAACATTCTTTAGACAAGAGACTCTCCAAAACACCCCGTGAGTCCACACACTCCATCTCCCTCAGATAAGAGTCCATAAACACTCAACAAACAATTGGAAATGCTGTTGATTGTGCAATGCCAAAAAAGCAACAGCTACTACAGAGTCTGTTCTGGGAATTCAACTCCGGAATCCAGAAAATAGACATAAATATGAAATATAATGTTTTATTATGCACCAATGACTACCAGTTACTAAACAGATGATATCTGACAAACATCTGTGATTCTACTAACAGTAACAGTAACAGTAACAGTAAGGTAACAAAGCAACAATAGCATCACTTGTATAAGAGTATTGCTCTGGACTATGACAGCATGGCTACTTATAATCATTGTAATTTTACCTACAGGTGCTTTTTTCATTGCAGGAATTCAGATAAGGTGAATGAAAATCGACCAGTTACACCTTTCATCACTTGACAAAACTATTTCTTTTACCATGCAAGGCCCAAATAGGGCTACACAAAATATTTAGTGTTTATCACAATATTGGTCTCTGCAAGGCTGATGTCGCAGAAGGCTGAAACATGCAAATGAGGCTTTAACAATGTTTTTGACCAATCAGATTTCCCGGTACGTGTTATCGGGTGATAAATTGATAAATATTCATGTAAAACAAAAGTCAAATTATTTTGGCCATTTTGGTTTGGGACTAAACTGCTACAAGATCTGTTGGTTTGGTTACATAATAAAACTATGATTTGAAAACCAGCTGTTTGTGGCTTAGCTTCTGCACATGGACTGCACTGAAAGGGGAGTGAACAACATTTACACACTTCAAGCCCTTTTAATTAAAGAAAAGTAATACGGGCCCTTTAACATGTTAAAGGGCACTGCAATAGCAATGTGCAATAGTATAATCGCAATACTAATACTTTGTCCGTATCGTGCAGCCCTAATTAATGCCATAATTGGAAAAACACATATGTAGCATAAAAAAGTGCCAGTACACTGAATACCTGTGTACTCTCAGACTATTCTCCTTCTTCTACATGAATGTAGCAGAGCTGGCATGGCAATACCAAGATGATGAAATATGAATTTATAGAACTACAGGATGATGGTGACATATGTTTTTCAGTGATGGACTTTCAGTTTCCGTACTTCTACCCCGTGTTTTGCGAGCAGTGACACATAAGAATAATGATAATCAACTATTTTAGGCTACTCCCTTAAGTAATTACTGTATATGTGTCATATATAGAGGCGGGTGACCGCAATATGATAATACCTGAAGACATGATCGCAATACGCATGAGCACATCACAATATTCAGTTTTTATTTGTTTTGATGCATCATAACTGGTTCCTACATTACCATTTTCAACTCGTCATCCCTTGACCAATCTGATTTTGTCACAGGGTCTTAAAAACTGATAATAGGTAAACTACCTCAGCTCTGACTGGCTGAGCCTCATTTAAAATGTAGCCCAGTTTAAATCATATTTTCAGTGTGAGTGGCGGGCGTAGCCTGTTGATTGGTGGATATATGTAAATTAGATGCTTCCCATGTCATCACAAAAACATTTAATTCAAAATAGGCCTCAACTGGCCTGTAAATCTGTCGATATTGATGATGCTGGTCACCTAGTCAAGGTAGTTTATCTAGATATAGAGAATGACTAAGGCTGGGCGATTAATCGAAAAGTAATCGGAATCGACATTCAGAACCTATAATCGATCAAATTTTTCCAGGTCGATTA
>JBBPDC010000035.1:15149120-15162981 GCA_037974485.1 Hemigrammopetersius urotaenia
GTTCATTAATCGTAATCGAGTTAAAATGTTCAATTAATCGAGATTTTGATTTTAGGCCAAATCGCCCAGCCCTAAGAATGACTAGATAAATAATCACTAGACTAGGTTATCAGCATCATCAATAGTGAAAGCTATACATCTTATGCAAATCCCAATGCCATACAAGACACATACAAGACCATTTAAAACTACAAATGAACTGTTGCGTTAGTGAGATCCTGCTGATGTGGGTTTGCTTTCTCATTTTTAATTATGAGCTCCTATAGCTCCCCCTTATAAACCATTATAGACAACTGCACAGTTCGTATTGATATTTAGAAGTCCAATGCAACATGTTTTTTATTGAATTGTCATTAAACGAGATATTACCATGAAAAAAAACATTGGTTTTCCATTATATGGGCCATTGGGCACAGTGAGTTTTTCCTACTGCATTAAATTAAATTTAAATGAATTTCGTCCTCTTTAAATTAACTGTGCAGCCGGTCAGTGTTTACTGTACTAGTGATTTCCGCCATATGCTCAGAGAACCATACTGTGGCATATTATATCACCCAGCCTATCCATATGACGGTTCAAAAAGCCTTTGACTCTGCTGTGGAACATTCAGCTTCCACTGAGATCAGGTCTTTGAAGCATGTTGGTATCTTGGCATGGCCAAGTGCAGTGGCTCCATTTCGGACCTGCTTACGTGTGGCACAGCTTAAACGTACATAATAAACCAACAAACAAACAAACAAATAAATAAATAAATAAATAAATAAATGTCTCAGAACCGCCTCCCGGATCTCAGCACTCAGCTCTCGATCCTTAAAGTTCACGCAGACGTTTTATCGCCCTTAAGTACTATGACCTTTTATTTTTCTGCGGCACTCTAAATCATCTGTTATCACATTCATTCGGGTTCAACAGGTTTAGCATTTCAGTTTAGCACAGTTAAGTCATTTACCCATATCAATGCCAAGCCTTGCACGGAGCACCACACAGTATCAACCAAGATCTTGCAACATCCAGAAACTCCATGGACCCCAGGACAAGGGGTCTGTTTGTTCTGTTTGTATGTTTGTTCACTTTTCACCGTAAACACACACGCACACACACACATGCACCTGGGAAACCCCAGTGTATCAGAGTCCATGCCTCTACGGATCATCCAGTAACATTAAGCTGGTGCACGCATCTCTCTCCTCTCATTAGTCGGGCACCTTATCATTTTTTACCCCCTGCCACCAGCAGCTCACTTCAAATGAGCCTTTTAAAATGCGTTTCTCTGCAACTCTTTGCAGCAGAAGCCGTGACAGTTAAAATCCATCATGCTGAGGCGAAGGGTCTTGGGTTGAGCTTGAAAGGAGGCGGTGGGAGGGGTTGGGGGGGGGGGGGTCGGTGAGTAGTTTCTGCATTTATTTGTACTTAACATCGATCTCTCTGACCTGATATTGAACTAGTCTACTCAGGCAGGTGTCCCTGCGTGATGTCATTCGTCTCACCAGCGTTCAGGCCAGCGATGATAATAATCATCATCATCATCACTATCCCACAAAACGTAGCTCCGCTTCTAACACGACGACACTATCAAGTGAAAGTTGGCTTCCTATTTTCATTTTCTTTCTCCTTTCCACCTTAAACGGTGCGTTTTAAGGTGGAACGGGAGAAAAAGCACCCACAACTTCAGCCTCGCCATGGCAAACAAGTGGCACCGAGCTCCGGGCTGCACACAACATACGACGGATTTCTGTCCATATTCAGACAAAATTCCGCTTCAGTCCGCGTAAATGAGCATTAAGGCCCTAAAATGACGGGTTTTTCGGAAATCTTGCGAGCTCTACAGCGCTCTGCAGCGAACGCGGATTCCTCAAGTGGCTTTCTGGAGCCATTTTTGTTATTTTTTTGTGGAGAGAGAGAGAGAGAGAAAGAGAGGGGTAGCCTAGTTCACTCGTCCGTTAAAGTTGACGGCTTACCTCGCTGGAGGACTTCTCCCACTCCCAGCCAGCGCCGCGTCCGAGGTTCGCTTCTTTTATTCCGACGCTTCCAGAAACGGACGGACGGCGGAGAGAAAAAGCGGCACAGCCCTTCAGAGCCCGGAGTCTGGCGTCAGGAGCGAGAGCCTACAATCCTCCCTCAGATGGACAAATCCGTGAGTGGCCGCTCGGTTCCTCCTCGCCATCTCCACCATTCGAAACCGAGACGGTTCTGCTCACACATACACACACATACACACACACACTTGCTCAGGCTTTCTTTCCTTCACTCCCTCTTCTTTGCCTCTTCTTCTGAATAGATTAAGAAATCCCGACACTTAACTCTCTCTGTCCCTTTTCTCTCTCTCACACACACACACACACACATACACACACTTCCCTCAGTGAATCTTCCAGTAATTGTGAAGTAATTACGCTTCCCGAAAATAAACAAATAAAGACATTAGGAATGACCGGCTCCTGCTCACAGTCACGGTAAGAAAACAGCACCCAGTGAAATAAACAAAATTGTTTACAGGAACATGCAGAAGATCCTCTCTGGTTTATTCCTCTCCGCAGCGCGTAATCCTGCGAGCCTCTCCTGCGCCCGTGTGAGCGCGCCACGGCTTTTTTGCGCACGCGAAGAGGAGGAGGAGGAGGAGGAGGAGGATGAAGAGGAGGAAAAGGAGGAAGAAGCAAGGGGTGGGGGGAGTCTTCTTCTGTCCTCAGCTTCAGCAACAACTTCTCGCCGCGAGCTCGAGGCTGTTTTGCTGGGGAATGCGCAATTAGGTTAAGAAAATCTGCTAATTGCCCCTCAAGTCGCGCGCACACGCGCGCACGGAGCGACAGTGACCCACATCTGATCAGATACTGATACCGTCTCCTTGCTGTCTTTCTTTTCTTCTCTATTTCATTCATTTGTATTTGTTTGTTTGTTTGTGTACTTTCTTTGCATCTTTTGTTTTCAAAAATGGGCTACTTCGTGTCAACTCCTCTCAATCTCTCTCTCTCTGTGTGTCTCTCTCTGTCTCTCGCTCTCTCTCTCTCCCTTTCTCTCTCTTTCTCTTTCTTTCTTCCCTATCTCTCTATGTATCGTTTTCACAACGGGAGATGTTCTGCTGTCAACCTCTCTCTCTCTGTCTCTCTCTGTCTCTCTCTCTGTTTCTCTGTCTGTATCTGTCTTTCTGTCTGTCAGGCTCTCTCTCTGTGTCTGTCTCTCTCTCTTTGAGTCTGCGTGTATGGATCACAGTGGTGGATGAATTGATGAGCACTGATGAACGACGCTATTAGTGTGATGAGTGCTAATAAAGACAATGGGCATTGATTAGCATTGATGACTGTTAATATGAGTGATGGACGCTGTGAATGCACGCGAGTCTGATGATGGCCTTCGTGCATATTAACAGTTACTGCCTTCCAGGTGACTAACTTTACGTAAAAAAACTGCGTTCATATGTTTTACTCATGACTTACACACCCGCGAGTATTGATAAGTGGGAGTTATTGATGAGAAGGAGCGGTATTGATCGGTGGGTGAGGTATTGATAAATGTGTTTCCTGCTGGAGTTTGCTGCATGCAACAGTTCGGAGCTCTCTTTGCTCTTTTGGCGCCCCCACGGGGCGTTCAGAGGAACTGAGCAGGAGAGACGGTGTGTGTGAGTTCTGGTATTTATATCCTAGTGAGCACCTAACATCCTAAAGTGGGGACATTTCGCTGGTGCTAAAAAGGTTTCAATTCGTTTTAATACTTCACCTACTACTTACAATAATAAACGACCAGAAAGACCGACTTTTGGTTACTAAGGGTAAGGATAGGGTCAGGTGTAGGTATAGGTGTAGGCTCACTATTACAAGCCAATAAAATGTCCTTACAAATATAGTTATGCCAAACCCCTTATGTGTGTGTAAAGTGGCCCCTTATAGTCACTTGTGAACACACCACGGGACACAATGTGAACAATGTGAAATTATTTCTCTGCATTTAACCCTTTGAACAAGTGAAGCAGTGGGCGGCCACCAATGAGGGGCTCCCAGGAAGCTGTGTGTGGGAACGGTACCTTGTTCAAGGGTACCTCAGTGGTGCCACTATCAGTCCTGGAATTCAAACCCTGATCACAGGGGCAACTCCCCAACCACTTGCCCACCAGCTGCTCCAGTGTGTGTGTGTGTGTGTGTGGTGCGGATCTTATACGTTGCCTACCTAAAATGCCGTCTAGAACGCACACATTTCCTGAATCGATTCGAGTTGATGTAAGCTTTGAACCACTGTCTTGTTGTAATAATCAGCATTTATTTTTTTTCTTCTTCAGTTTCTTCACTGACATCAGCTTCCAAGACTTGTTGCTGTTGACTCTTTTCTTCCCTCTCAAGCCACTGTCTGCCACACAACCCAAAACATAAAAAGATCCTACATGCTTCACAAGATGGCAAGATGATTTTTTTTATTGAAATGCTTCTCCCTTTTACTCCAAACATACCTTTAGTGATTGTCGCCAAGAAGTTCAATTGCTTCCAAAGTGCTTCTGGTTTATTTAAGTGTGGGTTTGTTTGCTTCAGATATTGACTTTTGTGATGAGGTCACAGTTATGGTCACCTTCCGAGGACCCTTTAGTGACCCTACTAGACTGCAATACATTTTATAAAGAAATTACAGAAACTCTTTAGGGTGCTACAAGAACGTGAATAAGAAAAAACTAACATCGAATAAACACACACTAGCTCACCCTTTCCTACCCACTCACTTGCTTTGCTGTTGCCTAACACCCAACCAGCTCGTTAATTGTGTATCAAGTCTGTGTTCACTTTAATTAGGCGTGTCAGTCCAACAATCGGCAGGACAAATGAACAGAGCCAGCAAGAGGAGCTAGCATCGACCACTGCATGATACCTCAAAGAGAGGCTGTGGTTTGTTACTTGGACTCGGCTCTAGGAGTTGCTGGTGGTTCTGTGTTGCCTCAGTCCAATTCAATTTCATTCTCTTAGATCAGCCTATTTAACAGTGTGGGCCGTTCACTGACCGGTCTGTGTGTGTGTCGGGGGGGGGGGGGTGTTGTCATTTAAGATGCCACAACATGCTCAGCTTTTGCAGGCTTTCCAACCAATTATGATGCCCCACTGAAGCTAAACTTCGTATCGCAGCACTTCAGACTGGAGGGTTTGTATACGTCACGTCTTATTGGCTGTATTTGAGAAATGTGGGAGGAAGTGTTTCTGAACTGGGACTGTTTTGGTGAACTGCTGTAAACGTGCCTCCTCTGTTGGTGTCATCACTTTCAACCGAATTGTCCTTTTTTAATGGTTTATCTGGTTGTTCTGGTTGATGTTTACAGAGCTGGTAACACATAATGCAATAATAATACAAATAATAGAGATTGAAGTTTCTATATATTGGACTGTTCGGTGTCACAGGAACCAACCCATGATGTCGCCAAAACCCATTAGCTTCCAGGATTTGTTGATACTTAGTAGACTCGCTTCTTACCTCTGGAGCCACAAGCTGGCACACAACCCCTAAGCATAAAAGATCCACCCACATGCTTTAAAAGCTGGCAAGGTGACTTTTCATCCAAATACTTCTCCCTTTTATTCCAAACATATCTTCGGCGACGAGTTCGATTCTGTTTCATCAGACCACAGCACTTAATTCCAGAGAGCCTCTGATGTATTTAAGCGGGTGTCGTGCGCCGACATTGACATTTACGATGAGGTCACGGTTAAGGACCCTTCTGTGACCCTTCCAGTCTATGAGCGGCTCTTTTAGGAATTTACATGGGATTCTGTTCAAAACCGCGAGACACTTTTAAAAATATCAGATCGACTTCAATGGAACACATTACTGTAGAAATTATTTTTTTTACGGTACGGTCCTTTAATCACTGTTGTTGTTTTAATTGTATTGTACTTGAGAGACACCATCTGCCGGAATCAAATTCCTTGTATGTGTTCGCTCACATACTTGGCCAATAAACGCGATTCTGATTCTGATTCTGATTCTGATTTGTACGGTACTAAATGGCTAAACGGTCATTTACATACATCTTGAAGGCACAATAACAGAAAACAGCTTGTATATCTCTAGTTGATGCATGAAGCTGGGAAAATGGCCATGTAAAAATTAATGGTGACTCTTTTAGGTTATAACACTATTATGACAATATAAACACCAGTAAATCTATCTATATTTATCTATCTGTATATCTATATATATACATATATACACACACATTTATATATGTATGTATAAATTATCATTTCTGACTCCTTCCATTACATTAACCTTTAGCTACCTACATCAAGCCATACAGATGTGAACTGTACACCAATGTGTTTACAATAAAACCTTTAAAAATACTGTGATACTAAAGTTAATCACATTCAAAATGATCTTAAAATGGTGGATTTTTCAGTAGCCTATAAATTCCCTCGTCACTGCACTGTACTGGCCTAGTATGAAATGACGCAGTTGGGAACCTCTGTCTCAGACTAGTGGAATCTGATTAGCCACAGCGCGGCTTAATGCCAGGAAAACGCTTTTTTGAGTGACGGAGGTGCTGCCCCAGCGGCTGTCTGTCAACTTCAGGCCACGCTTGTGTGATGAAGTATGATTCATCAGGATGAAAAGGCGGACGCGTATTTGAAGCGACCCCTCTGCTCCAGTACGGCCGCGCAGCCTGGGAGCCTGGGCGATACCATCGGCTGGAAATTGAGGCCGGAGCCTTGCCGTATCCGGGGGAGTCACGGGAGGTGACAGCGCGCTAAGGCTTAGTACCAGTTGTCATGACGATGGCGATGTCAGACCTGCTGACAGTCACTAGCTGTGACAGCGTGGACCCAGCATCCTTTTCAATTTCCAGTCTGAACCTGAGAGGTGCTAGACACAGCAGCTTCCAAACGCTGGTCCGAGTCTGCGGTCTAGAGCGCAACAGCAGCTTTCTCGCAAACATTCATCAAACTCTCCACACTATCAGTGTTTTTACCCAAAGATATTTACACTGCCTGCAGAAGATGAAGCCACCACAGCAGTGAGTATTCCCTGGAAATTAGTGCTTCACCTAGACCTTGACCAGCTCATTTGCTCATTTTAATGACCTTTTTCTTTAAGATGCATCAAAGGCAGATGTGTTTTTGTTCACTGCAGAGCACAACATCTGATCATTCATAATACAACACATTGTTCTTTTGTTTTCTGTTATTACAGTAATGCTAATGGTGTGAAACCTATTCAAAACCATTATGTTAGCACTAAGCTAACTGAAGTCTGCTTTCACACGGATTTCCCAGCACTGGGTTTGAATGCTATTGAAATACCATTTATGTTATTGAAGGAGTCTTTTAGTCTGTAAACAGTCCGAGCTGCCTGCTGAGCTGGTCAGACAAGATGTTACATAGAGGTGATGTCTGGAATGGCTTGCTGTGCATACTTGCTATTTAAAAAGTATAACTATGCCCATCCCTATAAAATAATGAACCCCTCGCAAGGTTGACAGATATGCTTATTACACACCTGACCAATAAAAAAGCTGGTCACCATTCCAGTCATCCCAACCCCCACAACAGGTCGATGTATAATATCACCACCAGCCCTCATTAGATGCCTGACCCTGTTGACATTACATTTTTTTTTTTACATTTTGACCATAGACATATAAATATTTCACAGACCAGAACTGTTTTCTTCATGTACTGTTAAGACATCTGTAACCTAATTCTGAATAATCAGTAATAAACAACACAGGGGAAAAGAAAATCACATTTACACATTTTATCCAGCCAAGAGTGTGGTGCTACAAAGCTGACATGGCTATCAAGTAGTAGAAACTTCTACACTGTAGAATGGTATGATAATTTTTATCTCCACTTTTGCTCTCTTTAATACATGACAGTGTCATAAACTGCAGAAGCAAGCATATTTGAAACTCGGCAAGGAGTTGAGGATACATCCATGTCAAAAGTAGGCGTATAACCCTCCAGTTAGCGGTGTACAAACTGCTTCAAAAGGTGCCATCCTGAAGCTTGAATTTAGTGTGTTCTTTTGTACATTTTTAGAGATAACAGTCGGCAGTACAGAGTGAAAGCCAGAGATGTTCACAGTGAGTTCGAGTCGAGTCTTGAGACTCCGGGTCTTCAGTAGAGGATTTTAGTTGAGTCTTATTATTAGCTTCAGGCATTGCGCTGTAAACACGTAAACCTCAAATTGTCAGGATCAACTCAGCTTCATATAACAAGCCTTTTATTACAGAAGAACCTTCAGTCTGGAGGACAGAACTGAAATGCCACATGCAATAAACGGGATGCTTGAAGGGAAGAGGCAAAGCAAAATAGCTCCATCTTGAGGTTCCATCTTTGGTCTAATCTCTTTCTTGTTAGCTAGCCTTGTTGCAGAAGCAGCCGTCTTGAAGTCTGAATGTTGTCCTATTTCTTGGTTCATTTTTAGGGCACACAGCATAGGTTTTGATCAGGGGGGCGTTGTTAGGTCTGGACGTCCGAGGCTACAGTCCCAAATGGTACAGAGTCTATGGATAGACTTGGATAAACCCTTGGATCCGATCTATTCTTGTGTCATTCTGAACATTCTGATGTTTACTGATCCAAGAGGCGAACTTCCTTGTATCATGGCATCATCCGGGCTGAGGAGAAAGTTTGGCCAAACTATTCCTTTAACGATCTGTCTGGATGCTTCTCTCAAAATGCATCTGACCTGCCACTAGCCGCATGCTGATTATCTACATTTGTATCCTAATAGTGGTCTGCCAAGGCCCACATTGATTGTCTTGTGGTCGGTGGAGCGCAAACGCTGGCACTACTTGATGCACTTAATTATGTGTTTATGTTGCAAAAGCTGAGGGACCTGGGCGTTTTCTGTGTACAGCGGAGTCAGTCACCTCACGCTGCTGCTTAAATGCTACACAGCTCCCACAAAGCCTGAAGCAACTAGCAGGGGGACCCATCCTCTGGAAATCCAGCCGCAGACGTTTTTCTTAGCTTTTGTGGATGGAAAGGCACTCACTTAATTACTTCCACCATGCTGCGGGGAGGTGCTCTCTGAGTGCACAGGAGAAAGGAAAAAACAACATAACCCGAGAATGAGTAGGTTACCTAGCAGGCAGAATTGCGGCAATAGCAGACACAATAGCTGCCTTTCAAGACGCACGGCGGAGATCCTTATTAAACACAGGCCCTCTGTACCCCTTTAGCAGCAATCAATTTTGAATAATCCATTACGAGGGGCACGTTCCGAACCACGGATGCATTCGCTACTGTGTGCCTCCAACAGGTCAGCGCAGACACATGTAAAAGTGGAGAGCGAGCGGGGGGACGGAGAACAAGCTCATCCGCCCACGTTCCTCCCCTCACTCTAGTCTCGGCGCAGACAGATCAGATACGATCAGCAGTGCAGGCTCACAGCGTGCCATAGCTACTGCAGCCTGAGCCCACGCCTCAGGAGGAATTGGGACTTCTCCCGCTTTGCCAGTCGCTCTAAAACCAGGCTCTATCAAAGAGCTGCCAGTGTGTGATCCCAGCTCCTCCACCGATCTCTCATTAGCTGCAAACAAACAGCTGTTGGGTTTCCTCTCCTGGGCTCTCATTAAACCCTGCCAGTCATCCTCCGGCTGCTGGCCAGCCTATCAGAGAGCACTGTCCACCCACGCTGTGCCCGCCCACAGATGAAGAAGGGGGTCAAAGGTTTGGCCAGTGTGCGCCGCCGGTCCCTCCCTTCGTCTGCATCTCTGAGGGTTATTTGTAGCAAAGAAACCAATTTGGGAAGAGCTGCCAGCTTTACCTAAAATAACGTTTTCCACCCTAGACCTGTAATGACCACACAAGCTAACCTGCAAGGGGCAGAGAAAACAGGGCCAGGGTATGAGTATCACTGACATACAGTAGGACATCTGACGACTGAAGGTTTCATCACAAGATTCGGTAAGAGCTAAATGTTGCAGAGAAATCTGGATGCATAATTTCTTTTTGATCTGCGGCTCCTATTTCGCAGCGCTTTCAGTGTGTCCTTTCCTATATTCCCTCAATGGCGTAGCTCATGGTGATGTAAATCGGCAGCCGTAATGAAAGGTGAGATGCTCTTTAAAATCACAAGGCCTTTGTTCTCTGATTGTGAAACAGTCGTGAGTCACTCTGCTCACAGTGGCGGTAATGACAGCCCCCCTGCCGTCAATCAGCCCTAATCAGAAATATTCAAAAGGGAATAAAACCACATAATGGTTCGCTAGTCCTTGAGGGGGTGATGTGAGGAATTGCGGCAGCGAGTCGCTCCACAGCACAAACAAAGCGGTTTGATTGTGCTGTTGTTTGGTGCGGGTGATGGGTTTGACATTTCCATACAGTCACTAACTTTAAGACATACATGGGGAAAGAGGAGCCAAAGAGAATGACTGTCAGTCCCAGCACAGCACCCCCCCCCCACCCCCCCTTTGGCTCTCGTTATCGCTCCCAGTGCTTTCTCTCGCTGTCTCGCCTCTCTTACTCTACTTTTCTGTGACTCTCTTTCCTCCCTCTCTCTCTTTTTCTCTTTCTCTCTCTCACTCTCCTTGCCTGCTTTCTCTCTCCTCGCTCTCTCCCCCTCTCAAGAATCTTAATGAACGTAAAGGCTCATTGCATGCAGCCCCATTTTCATAATTTCGAATGTTCTCGCAAGAACAATTCGGTTAGAGGAAAAGTTATGTGAGTTGGGGATTGGGCCCCGCAGGCTATGCGCACAGCAAGGCCACTGGAGAACAATTAGTTGAGCTTACGAGCAAATCCAGTCAGAGTCGTTTCTCCACCGACTTCAGGGTCAGGCGGTGCAACCGCACAGAAAAAAAAACTCCTCTGTTGCCAGTTGGGCTTCCTGTCTGAGCAATCAGTGCCATTTTATACTGGTTCTAAAAAAAAACAGCCAGACATTCTTCACACAGCAAACATGGCCCTTTGTACACATTGAGAAGAAACGTAGTAATGTGGGCAAATGTTCACTTTGTGTTTCACCTCACCAATGGCGCTCAGCTATTGGGCAGCTTTGTACCCTTGATCACAAAATGAGCCATTTGATTTCTTTATTTTAAAAGATCTTCATCGTCTGCTCCCCATAGCCGCATCAGCACCCCTGGTTGCCCTACTGCTGGGCTAATCTGCATATGAGAGGCGGCGCAACTCCAAAAGCCTAAACGCAGGCAAGCATATGCAATGCTAAGGCAGAGCCAAAGGGCCCCACAAAGCCCCAGTCACTTTAATTAGTAGCGCCCTCCCCACCCCAGTGTGCCTGCCTGCAGCACTCATTCTGACACTGACCATCCGCCCGCCGTGACACGTCCAAACCAAGTCCTTCATCAAGCAACACTCCCACCGTGCGCCGCAAGAAGAAAGAGAATGGAAGCCTTTCATTCAGGCCTATCACTCAATATGATATAATAGAGCTCTTATATCACAGGCTAATTATAACTGGTACCTATGCCCATTGTAAATCAATGAACTCTGTATTATAATGGGAACAATTAGAGTCTTCTCAGTAGTTACAGAGTTCTTGCGAGACAAGCCATTATGTGCATCGCCCAGGTACCTGCAGAATTGATCAAGTGGTGGTCATTATTGTCGTTATTGTCTTTGTTTTGAGGCTGGAAACTGAGGGTCTCATTTGCATGGAAATTGTTGTTGATTGCGACCAAAGCGAGTCCTACTGTACACACATAAACAGTTCCATTGAAAGCTGGGCAAGCACCAAGAACGCAAATCAGATCAAGCATTCATATCATGGCACTGATTACAAATGTTTTTTTTCTTGTAGGGTCCATTGCGAAGACAAAGACAGTCATTAGTGCAGCGAACCCGACGCAATGCTGCATGTGAGCTGACTGAAGGTCGGCTTTTTTTAAGGGTTGTCGAACCTTTTCCATCCCAAGGTCTATCCTTTTAAAACCCGAAAGCTTAATGACCCACAGGTCTACTCTTGCGATATCCTTTCTTTTATCGCTAAATCTGTTGTATCATTTATATTGTGACACCACCATCGATTCTATCTTCAGTAATTATCATTAAGGTGATTGTTCTTCACTTCTGTTTCTATTATTTAAAATGTAATTTCCGGCCCACTACATATTGCCGCCCTGTGCGGCACTAGAGCAGAGGTTCCCAATGTGCTTCTGCTACCAAAAGCTTCCACCACCAACATTAAACCAAGCTGAGCATTAGAGTAAAAAAACAATAATGTCTTCATACATAAATTAAATTATGATCATTATTGCTCTAGATTATTGTTAATATAAGCTATCAAATTTTGCTTCTACATGCCAAATAATTTTTTGCTCGTCCATGAAAATATGATTTGACTAAAAAGATCATTTTTTTAATTTGTTGATAATTTGTCTAGCTACACATCATCATGTTGGATTGTTTCATTTTGACACAATATAAGCAACAATAATATCTGTCATATCCAAATGTATGTTTGGTTATATTTAAAAAATGTTTTGTGACTTAAAATAATAAATAAAAGCACGTTTGCTGTACCACCACGGGCCACTAGGGGGTCAATATGCTAAAAACCAAGTTGCTTCACTTGTGGTCTAAGCGTACTTGATAATATTTGGCATTGACTGCTTTTTTTTTTTTTGCTTTCCCCCTTCACTGTTAATGCAGATGTGCTCCGCACTAATTCAAACGCTGCCATTCAGAGCCGAGAACCGGACCGCCGGGAAGCGATTCACTTGAATTGTGTTGTGTCTTTTCAGTTATCTGGCATAATTGCTTTCTCTTGGTCAATTGCCAGTGACACTTATTAGATAGTTGCAAGCATGATTCTGTCAGTTTTTATCCGACCCGTCACTGTGTCTCTGATAATTGTGTTTGGCCTTTATGTCTCCGAGCTACAGAAACAAAACAGAAAACAAACAAATAAAAAAAAAAATAGGTGAGTAATTGATTTTTCCCCCATTTGTGAGGTATCAGCATCTTATTTGCTCTGAGATGTTGCTTCCGCATCAACAGAGCTATTAGGCATCTTGTGTGATGTCTCTGATAGGTAGCTGTGCTTGTGTGTGTGTGTGTGTGTGTGTGTGTGTGTGTGTGTGTGTGAGTGGACATTTACCTGTACCACACTGGCAGCTGAAAGAAAGACGTAGGTGATTTTTTTCCCACTGTGAGGTTATTAACGGTTAGCTAAACTCTATTATTGGCAGCATGGACACCCAGGGAAAAACACAGTGTTGCACATAAAGACGTGCTGGAACATTTGCACAGGCACGTACGCTCATGCAGCCTCCTTTCTAGGTCGTTCCACAGACGTTTTGGGAGCCCATAAGAAAATATAGGTAGAAAATATAATTTACAGTTTTCTTAAAGGGGTTCTCTGTAGGATCTCCAGGAATGTGGTGATGTGAGCCTCTGTAAAAAGAGGCAGTTACTGAGGGGAGGTCTCCATGGGCACTAAGAGGTTCTTTGAACCCAAACCAACCCATGAGCTTTTCCTCCTCTTGCTGAGACAGGGCTGGAAGAATGACCATATAAAAGACAATTACTAGACACACCTATGAAGAGGGCTCTTAAATTCGAGGGCAAGCGGGTCTCAAGCCCCCTCCCCTCCACTCCGCATCTCAGAACTGCCAAGAGCTGAGCCGCAAGGAAGAAATCCTTCTCCAGGATTTTATTCCGACTGCCTGAACACTTCCACAGCTGGGGTTTAATAGAGAAATCCAGGTGGTTGTAACAAAATACTGGGGTTTATTACTTTCTGGGTGTGGGCCAGCAACAGGTGCTGGATCGGGATCCAGATCTGGCTTGTTGTGGCAAAAATTAATCCCTTCCATTAAATGACTCACGAGTCACGAATCCGAGGTCTCGATTGAACCGAATCCGTCGAGTCCTAACGTCATCATGTCAAAGTTATAAACCCCGCCACATTATACATCTTATAACCA
>JBBPDC010000035.1:15219744-15236036 GCA_037974485.1 Hemigrammopetersius urotaenia
TACCATTTGCAGCCTTCACTGGAGAAGTACACTTCCTACTGCCCTCAATTGTGGAGCGGCTGGTTCTGGGGCACCTCAGACATGGCACTGAGATGTAAAGTGTTCCATGCCGCTGGAAAATGAGAGGAGTCCATTTTTCAAAGCGCTGTGAGGAATCTGATGGTCCTTCACCCATTGTCTTCATGTCAGCGTAGATGAATGGGACAATATGGCGTAGAAATAGCCTGAGCCACAAAGATTGAGGAAAATAAGAAAATTGTGGATTGCGGCGCTGTATAGATAGGGCTAAGAGCGGCTAGACAATGGTGCAGCCGAGCCATCAGCTCTTTCGCTCTCTCTCTCACTTATTCTCTTTCTCTCTCGTCCTCTCTCCTTCTCACTCTCTCTCTTTCTCATTTACTCAGTCTCTGGTATATATCTGCACTTAATTACCCACTAAAGTCTCGATCCATTCAATTTTTTTGGGTGGTATGTATCGCACTGAAGAAAAACCCCTATCCATTTTCTCTGCTTGATTCAGGGTTTCACACACTTATTTCTGGAAAAAAGAAAGAAAGAAACGAAAGACAGCAATAAAGGCTTGACAGGTACCTTCGAATTACAATAGCGCGATATTCCAGCGCAATGAGTCTCGAGACAGTTTTGGTGGTGATGAGCGAGAAACTGTATACGAATACGTCAAGATATTGAGTGCTCTTTCTGTAATGGACTGCCCAACAATCTGTCACCATATTTGTCTGAAAGGGATTCAATGATTTTGAGGTCAATAGAACACCGTTAGCGGCTTGTCTGTCAAAGCCGTCCGCTTGTGAAGCAGCGGAGTGAAAATGTCAACTGATGCATCTTCATTTCTCACTGCCTGCCAGTCAGCAGTGATGGGTTAGCCCAACGTGGTCTGTCATCCCACTGAATAATTCACAAGAGACAACAATGTGCAAATAGAAGAAAATATAACAACCGTAAATGTAATGAATTAACCTCCCATTTACTGCCAGTTTCGTTTTCCACTATCGATATGCTGCTTTCTGGGAAACACTGTAGGCCAGTTCATAAAGCCTTGCCCAGTTTCATTTGAAAGTGTTATTATTATCGATTCCACCTCAGCCGTTTCTTGGGATCCTCTCTAAAAAGCTCATATTTGGTGCTTTGTGTTCTTGGACGGTCTGGATCGTGGAGAAAAATGATGAGAAATGTCACATAAGATATTTGACAGCATCACAACAGCTGCTTAAATGTCACAGGCCTCTGTCCAAAAGTGCAGTCATTTGGCCCACCCTGAGGGGCTCGGCCTGTTCACAATACACACACTGCGTTTGTTAATTGACTCGATAATTATTCGCCAGGCAAGTGTCAGAACCAGGAACCAAATCAGGCAAAATGTGGTCCAGATACAGCCGTATGTCAGCATTAACCCATCCTCTGTGGAAAACAGCCTTTAATGTAAAAAACAGCCTTTTTCTATAAGACTTTATTCCGATTCCCCTGTGTATTTGGTTTAACTTATTGGAAAAGAACCTAAAACATAAATAAAACTTTGCCGCAGGTGAAATTTTACGTTTTTTCGTATTCATGTATTTTTGATCTCTTGTACATATATTTTTGAAGAGCCACTGAACCAGTATAGGCTGTTGCATCAGTCTAAGCCAAATGAAGTGGTATTACTACGGCGTGCTTGGTAGGCGTTCACCCATTAAGACACTAGTGTGACTAAGACGGCGTTAGTGGTGAATAATTGAACAAGGAGGAAATGAATTTTCGAGCCAGTTACAGCAAATGTGATGGGCTTCAGCAGGTCACACACTCACACACACAAAAATCAAAATACATTTTACATGAGCTTTGCATGAGTGGATACTGTTACAATGGACTTGTCAGCAACTAGCAAAGCCTTATAAGCACATTCACTGACCTCTGGAAATGAATATTTGGAGGTTATCCAGTATGTGCGAAATCAGCATTACCCAAATGCAGTTAGTGTGAAGTAAACAAGAGGGAACGTCTCCAGCGATGTAACGTTTTTAGCCATAACTGAACTCCAGGGGTGAACGCATGCCCTAAAATGATGGTGTGGAGTGGCATGTGGTGGAGCGGCATGCTTTGCTAACTTGTATAAAAAGTGAAGAATTACTTTTAATACTTTAATGTTTTAGGAGGTAGTAAGATTATTTTTGGAGATTCTTTTATGACAGAAACAGTACAAATCTCCCTTTGTTTCATATGACTATTGTTTTTTATCATCGTTTGCATAACACAAACATGGGCGTCGTTAGGTCTATTTTGAGGGGTCTGAAGCCACCCAAAATGATCCCAAGCCACCCTAAATTATTATTCTACTATTTTTAAATTATATATCCAAACATTTCACACAAAATATCACTGAGCGCAGATACGCACTTTACAAATAGAAACAAGACTATGAATTGAAATGAAAAGTCTAGCTCTCATTATTGAATTAAAATGATGTACTGGCTGTTGAAGCTGCTGTAGGTAGCAGGCGGGCATTAGGACCCAGGCAGAGCTACACGGCGCTGCTTGTTAGCGAGTAGCAACCGGAGCCCGTTCAGTAATATTTCTCTGGTCGCGCCGTTTGTACTCAGTTCAACAGAACAATACTATGAGTGTCCATAACTGTTCACTGCTGAACTTTACTTGTGTCATTAAGTGAAGGAAAGGTTTGGTGAAAAGTTTTCAGCCTCTATACACACTAATTCCTTCCTACAGCCCTGGGGGCTAAGGTTAAGCCCCCCTTGTCTTTCCGACCTAGTGACGTCATTGTATAACACACTATTGGTGGACCACTTGTACTGCAGGCCATTAATCCCTTAGAATAAAAACAGGCCTGATTTGGGGTAAAATACAAATGCAGTGGACTTCACAGTCAGTCATGGAACTACAGGACAGTAGGACGGTTTTGTTGCCAAATGCAGGTCAACAGGGCTGTACTCCCATGGTATGAGAAAATGAGTGCCCGTTTTATTTAAAATAAGGCTTTATTGTAATAGTACTGTAGATAAGGTGCATTTCCAGTACCCTGTAATCTGAAACTCTAATAATAAGGCGTGACAAAAGATTTCCCAAAGCACTTCCAGGTCTTTTGCAGATGACAGTAAACCAAGCAGGAAGGGGTTAAGGAAGAGTCTATAGGAGGTAGAGACACTACCAGTGAGGCACTCTGAAGTCTGATCCGGAAACTTGAAGACACAGACCCTTGTTTCTTTACAGAGAAGAGACAGCACGTCGACAGCAATGTGTGAAAATAACCCAGCGAGAGTTCTAGTATAGTATAATAAGCAGGTTGACACATTAGAATGTAACATGCTCGATGCATTTTGGCAAAGAGATCTTCAGATCTTTTTTTTTTTTGAAGAGGTTGAAAAGGTAATCTTCAAAGGGAGCAGGTAGAGTGCCACATTGTCACATTCCCTCTGTCTTTCTTTTCTTCTGCTTCTCTCAACTGTGCTTGTGCACCCTGCTTGGCATTTCCTAAGTTTAAGGTCTAATGTTTCCTTTACGAACGTGCAGGTTATTGCTCGATAACCCTTTAGTGATTCTGGCTTTCCTTCATTCCTCACTTTAAGTAAAGTTTGCATGGGTTGAGTGTACTTAATGTATTCCCTTTTATGCTCTGAAGTCAGAAAACGCCTTGATCACACTCTTATTGTTAATGGTGAAATGCCCCGCATTTATGCGTAAGAGAACATGGCGATGGAACAAGGCTGCACTATTTATCTTTCCTCGTCCCCCCCCCACCACCACCTTTGTGTTTGTGGGTATGCAATTAAAAATAAGTGGGTCACCCCTCATTGAGCGAGCACTTGAACGTGGATGAGGTGGGGTTTTTGTGTCTGATCTTTACGCCGACGCCTCAGCGAATCGACGCGTCCCCAGGTCTCTCAGCTCGGCTTGCAGAGCGGATTTCAACAAGCTGTTGGCAGGCTCACGATCACCATTTACTACCTTTCTAATCTGTTCACATAATGAGGCCTGTATCTTTTGCATGGTGAAGGACCCTTGAGTGTAGACTGGTGGCAGAGGAGCTGCTGCCTTTCTTTCTCATCTGAGAAGGCCACCGAGTCCTTGCATGAATGCAAGCGAG
The DNA here is from genome assembly GCA_037974485.1 of Hemigrammopetersius urotaenia. Lineage (NCBI taxonomy): Eukaryota > Metazoa > Chordata > Actinopteri > Characiformes > Alestidae > Hemigrammopetersius > Hemigrammopetersius urotaenia. The sequence goes on from JBBPDC010000035.1 coordinate 15,223,841, forward strand.
GCTGCAACTGGCCTACGTTAGTGCTACAATGAGGCCATCTGACTGGCACTCACAGGGGCCTGAGAAACGTCCGTAGCCAAGCCTGTCTCCGCCCTATCCATTGAGTCAGCTGTCATCAATATTGAGAGGCTGTCAGGGCCGGTCTCAGCTCGGTCCATATCAACAGTAAATATTAGTCCTGTAGGGCCTCGGGGGGGGGCATGGTTACATCCCTGCTTATTAACCTCCTAACCTGGCTATTTGATGTTAAACAATTACTCTGGCTGTTCTCAGGGGAGGCAACTGGCTCTGGCACATGGGTCCGGCTTCTTTCATCTAAAAAGAAACCCCCAAACAAACAGCCTCCATTTAACACCGGGGGCCACTTTTGTGCGCAATTGCATTTGGATCAGCTCTTTTTAATTACGTTCAGATTAGAAACCTCTTTCAAGGTGGCAGCTGGAAACAAGAAGAAAAAAAAAAGAACTGTAAGGCATTTGGGAAAAATTACAGTATCACAAATCTATCTATGAAGCGGGAAAACAGGTATAAATAAAGTACAGGACACATACGGCATATCCAATCATTTTTGCCACTGAGGATGAATTATTCATGGTGTTGGTTATTTGTGTCTTCACCGCCCAGCTGGGATGTAGAAACACAGTCGTGCCTTGTAGAGGAACATCAGACTCACACTGTTCTTCACAATGCAGCAAATGCCCTGCTCTCTCTCTCTCTCTCTCTCACTCCCTAACACCCGCCCTCCCACCCCGGTTAAGAAAGCACTGAGACTCCAAGTCCAAGCAGCCTCTCCCCTGTTATTCAAACAAACAGCGGCTTTCTCTGCTCCTTGCTTCCTGTCTTCCCCGGCTTGTTTCCAAGGTAACGTGTCAGAGGAGACAAGAGCAGGACTGACTGCCTCCACAGGGCCAGTCCAAAACCCCCAGCCCCCATCTTCTCCCCCCCAACCCCTCAAAACACACCGCCCCCAGCTCTCCACCCTGGCTCAACTTTGTCTCTCTTTGGGTCATGTGACACCTGTTCCCATGACAACCAGGTTGAGGGCAGTTTTCCAGCGTGTCTGTGCAGGCGAAAAAAAACGTGGTCAGGGTTGGTTGAGGTTGGGGGGTGGTTTGAGGGGGTCGGCCTCACCTGCAAAAGTCAACAGCTATTACATGCCGCTCAGCTGCTCCCCGATAGGCAGGGAGATCTCAGGTGGCTGCCTTAATTAGAACAGACATATTGTATCTGGCACAATCTGAACATTTTACAATCTGTTGCTAGCATGACCGCGAAATACACTGGCGTCCCAAGGTCATGTTGCCACTAGCCAGTCCCCCATGCAAAAGCACACAGATGTTCGTACGAATCTTTTTCTGGCCTACTGTGATCACACTGCTGTGATAACGTAGCATGGATGCAGTCATGTCTGAATCATCATGTTTGCCACGGTTTGGTTGCTCCCCACCCCTCACCCTCCAAGGAGATGGACAAAATAAATTTAGTGTACTCGCATCTCAGTCACGGAGCAAGGTCAATCAGCTCCAAACATCCACCTAGGGAGTCGGATGGCGTATTATTAATCTAAAACCTGAATTGCTAAATGCACTTTTTATAGAACTGAATTTAAATAAATGTGCATAAGGTCCTTGCGGAAGACCTCGGTGTGCTGCCTTTTGGGCCAGTGCTCTAAATATTCTTGGCCATGGCTTGCATGGCCTTTCCAGGTCTCTGGGGCTAGGTAAACATGTGACCTTCCACCAGCCTTTGGCCCATTGTAAGCCTGTACCATCTCCAAGCCTTTTAGCCTGTGCAAAGAGCAAAGCTGTTGGAATGGGTCCATCAGATAGCAGAGACCCGTGGGTGCACTCCAGTTGAAGAGTGTGAGCCAGAGAGGTTTAGCCCTAGACACTTGTCCCAGTGCGGGAGGCTATGTGCCTCCCCACTGAGCTTGCAGCATTGATCTAGACTGGGGCAGGGAAGCTAACCTGTCTCTGATGGCCATCGACCACGCTGGGGGTCCGTGAACTGCTGTCACACAAGCACACAGACACAAACACACAAATACACAGCACACTGTGTAGCCTGAACCCTTGGTGACCTTAAAGCCTTAAGCCCATCAGGAGAACTATTGAGCTGTGAGCTGCCTATAAGAGTAGCGAGGTCATTCAGTGGGATAAACACTACACTTGTACTACACCCGCTTGGTAGATGGTAGAATCTGCAGCTGAATGCCTTTTGCTTTGTTTCTAGTTGTTGACTCCTGATGGTATTATTCCTGCAGGACTCTATGTGGAAGTTCACATTGTTCAGGTAACCTATCTGGAATGCATGTCCTTTTCTTAAAGCCACAGTAGCATTATGTTTACATGACAGTGAGCACTAGTCCTATCAACTGCCATTATCCTCCAGATGTAGCACAACAGCACTAGGCTTTTCCCATCGCAGCAATTCTTCTAGAACACAAATCTTGTTCTGAGCCCATTAAAAACGGTGAATGGAATTCCTCCGATTTTCCACCCAGCCAATCGCACTGATTTATCATCCTCCAAACTTCCAGTCGGCAGTAGATCAGACTTCCAGCCAGCGATAGATCATAAAGATTCATTCTTGCATTCCTGGAAGAGTGAACCCCCTCCATCCCTCACGAACAGCCAACAGTTACCCAGCGTGAGTTGGCAGACGTGCTGCTGACACATGCTACTCTATGAGTGGTACTGTCCCAAAAACTGGGGGAAATCCTAAGAACTGCCCCCGCCCACCCAAGCCAATCCATCTGGCTGTGTCCTGACTCAGCATCCTTGCCTCTCCTTGCTAGTGTTCTTCCTAGGAGTTAATGAGATCATTATATGATATGGTTATCATGATGAATTATGTGCAGTAAGCTTTACTGAGCATGTGATTAGTATTTAACGAAACAAAATTAAAGCGTTAGGACATTCAGAGTGGTGTGAGTCATACAGTTGTGGCAGTTGGAACCTCAGAAGAGCATAAGGATTCCAAAAACTACCTGAGAGAAAGTTATTACATGGTAACAAATTAGGCTCAGAAACAGAATGAAAAATTAATCAGTTCACTTCAACAGCACCAATATTTCAGTGTTTCTGTTGTTGTTCTCCAACCCTAACATAATGTTTCTAAATTGCATAAACCAAAGGAGCTTTTTCACACAGGCTCTAGAAAGACCTTGCATAATTCAAAAATAAGACTGAAAACCCGGCAGATGTATAAATATAGCAGCCCGTTATTATTAACCAGAGATTGTTATGATAGCACACAGGCCTTATTAAGGTAATGAGGTTTAATGTAGTGATGCTAATGCTGAAAAACAGTGAACGATAGAGGGAATGAAAGAGCACAAGACAAACACAAGAGTTAATGGAGAAAAATTAGCAAGGCTATGTCAGAACACATTTTCTGGAACACAGGTCTTATATAAATCCGACCAACAAGTAAACATGACATATTAAGAAACGCATCCACTTGTATTGGTGCAATTTTGTCCCAGTGAAGACTACATATATTAGCTTGGTTAAAATCAATCAGGTGACAAATTGAACAGAAAGTCATGGAAAAACAATGTATTTTAATGTTTAAAGACGAATAATGAATAAAGACGAATGACATTCCCTGTCAACGGCCACTAGAGGCCACCATTGTTTGCAAGCTTGTTGGGATTAGAGCAGTGGACCCCAACCCCCGGTACCGGTCCGCGGGCTGCACAGAAAAACAAACGTGGATGTTACCCGTGTTCTGTTGTCGGCTCGTTGTTATGAAAATGCTGTTAATAAAGCTGCGAGTACACATTGGATTTATGTTTATTAGTGTATTTTAAAGATACCCCATAATTATATTTTTAAAATATCCCCATTTTTATGCGTATCATTGATTTGTATAAATACACATACGTATATTTATCTGCCATTCTTTAAAGGCTGCTGGATCGCTGGTTTAGAGGACTCTTAATTTGAAACGTTTTGTCTGGTGACGGTTTGTTGAATGTACCAGTTGTTTGTGTTTAACTCCTGTAGAGTTTTGGGCCTCAATCCTCTTTTGTGTTTTGGTTATTGTGAATAAAGACTATCTGAGAAATGGAAATCTGCACCTGCGCCTCCTACCTAGACTGGTACGATCAAAACCTCCTGCACAGAAAGTTCTTTCATGAAGTGGTTATGAATGTGGTAATTGATGACTGAGATATGGTTTTACCAGAATTCTAAAATGTGTTAAAAATCAGTTCATAGTGGAAGGATACATGTTGGGTTATTTAGTCCACTCTTATTTAGACCACTACCACCATCAACATTTTATATAAAAACTAAGAAAACACACGTAGGCTCACTGGTGTGTTGGATAGTAAATAGAATGGTTATATATTTGCATTCTGGGTTCATTTATCATCACTGTTAAGAAATGTGCCCCATTTTATACAAATCATTTTGCCATCATTGGTCTTGATTATTTGGGTCTAGTGATGTGTGATACGTGAGCATGTACCTCTACTGTTTTGCAGGACCATTATGTCTATTCCAAATGATTAAACTCATTAAAATGTTGTGTTAATGTGTTTCATTTTATGTTCATGTGTTATGTTTTTTTTCCATATTTCCCTATTCTAATCTTTCATTTTCCTTTCCCCCTCATTGCTTCCACTGAATTGTACTTGCTTGCTCATCCACCTGCTTTGTCTAGCCAGGTCTGAATAAACACAATACAGTTTAGGTGCCTAAGAGGGCCATGAGATGGAAATGCATAGTTTTAGCCTTGCCAAAGTGCATATGTCAGTGACAAGCTGATTCTTATTCTGCTGATTGGTTGTGACCCTCCGTGCTTTCCCATCTCACCTGCTGACGGTGACACGTCACCCTGTCCCGGCAGCGATGGAGGAGAAGGGTGAGGCACTCACTTCTCATTCGCCAAGCAGAGCCTGATAAATTATATGCTAATGTTGCTGGTGAAATGATAAAGCTCTGTAACACACAGCAGTGCTTCTGGAGAAATGGTAAAATGCTTCGGGGAAGTGTTGCTGCTTCCCACTGTGCCATGGCAATGTCCCAGCATCTCAAGTTGAACAATTTGGGATTTGCGGAGCCTCTATAATCTAGAATTTGAGTGTCCATTATTGTATAATGACTCTTAAACTGAACAATATCCTTCAATAAACTCCCCTTAATGCAAAAGATTACATGACATACATATGGCAGACATACTGTTTATTGACCAGAGGAGAGCCTTGTAAACGTTATTTGTGAAATAAGTGGAGAAAACATATATAAACCAGTTCTCACAATATTATTTTACTGGTAAACTAAGATATGTTAGTTCAACTAATCAAGTCATGATTTACAATGGGTGAGACCAATAATGGGAGAATTTACAGCTTCTAGAAGTTCTAGCTATTACAGCACCATGGCGTTACCAGGTTTCAGTCATGCTCAGTTGAAACACCACCTGACAGCACAGGACATACAAGCTCAAATTGATGTTAATGTCTATTACAAACACGTTTTTTGACAGGTTTGCTTGATCTAGGACACCTAAAAATATATATGTTTCCCGTTATTTGATCAGTTATGGCCCAATCAACAACAATTATTTAATTGCCACTGATGTGTAAAGTAATCCCATGCTCTTCTTCAGTAATGACCACGAAATATTCACAAAACCGGTGGGAAAGTCAGAACGAAAATAAATCCTGAACCGCCCTCAGGCTTGCATGGGTTACAAAGAAGCACAGGTACAACATTATTTTTGTGTCAAGAGTATGACCAAGCTAGAGAGTGGCTAGATTACCAAACGCATGGAAATTAAATCCTTTTAAACTGACTCTTGTGACTGCAGCATCTGGGCTGTGATATGCTAATACAGTCCATGGACTATATGATAAAATGAATGAACTCATGTAATGCACAGGCAGCATGATACACGGATATGAGGTGCTTTATCCACTCCATAATGCGATATTATGGTAATGAGTTGTAATAAATCACCCTTACCGTATCCAAATTATTCTGTTTTAATATGTGGACAATTCTGGGCGCCCTGAGCTCTGCTCTTTGTGTAAATGTGTGAAAATCGCAGTGATATGGAGCGCCAGTCTTTAGCGCTAATCAGACGACTGCTATCCATATTGGTTGCCAGAAAGCCAGTATAATTCAAATCTACATCAGAGGATATTACTTTGCATATTTACCGAAGGATTTACATGCAGAGAGAAGGAATGGGGGTGGGGGGGTGGCTTGCACAGAAATAGCTGCATGGTGTTGCCAATACTGCAGACCAGGCTTTTATTGCTGCTCCCTGAGGGAATGAGTGGGAACTATTAAATTAGTATTGGACTGAGTACCCAACCTTGCTGTCAGCATCAGCACTATGGTGGATGGTTTTGTTATTGTAGTTGACATATTGAGACAGATTACAAAATGGGGGTCTACAGTGGGGCTCTCCAAATATTCTTCTGATTAGGTATGCACTCTCTTTCTCTTTTTCACAAAGCTCCTTTCATTCCTAGCTCGTCTGGTTAGGGAGATACGAGCACATAGACCATCACAAGACGTATTAGTTCCGGGACTCCATCGAGGATGTACATTTGGAGCGGGAGTGACAGAGGCCAGGTTAAGCCATAGCGTGTTAGAAGGGTAGGCTATCCGGGGACTAATTAATTACTCTGAGGCAGACTAATAATACTGCCATTATTAATTCCCACATGTTAATTAGGAGCTGTATCCTCTCACCTCACAGAAAGCCGCTCTGTGATATGCACTTTCTGTGCTAAAGCAGAAACTGAGCTCATTTTAAAAGCTATATTTGCCCAGTGAAAGCCCATCTCTCGTATCTGGCTAACGCACTCACACAGTAGATCAATGTGGGGGCTTTTGCTTAATGCCGACACAGTCTCACCTGAAGAGTTAGTCTCTCTGTGTAAATGCCACACTGTCATATTTAATTTGATCTGCTGAGAGCATGGTATTCCCGTTTTATCCAAGGTGTGAAGATACAGGATAATGACTGGGCAGTTGCTTGATTAAAAAGTCTCACTGCCAACCTTGACTTCGAGTACGTCTAGCGAGTCAAACGAGATGACATAGACTACATTTGCATTACAGTATTGTGGAAAAGTCTGCTTTTTGGCATAAATATGACACAAAAATGGTCTCTGACCAATTTTAGTAGATGGTTCTATATGCAATGCATTACTGACATGTTGCCACGCGACCATTATGAGAATGATATGTTCATGCCACACGTGTGTATCACCAAGTCTAGCACCCAGGGTGGGCTGCTTGTCAGCAGGCTAACGATAGCAGTTAATTATGATAAGAATGGCTGCACACGTTTTGTTTTAGCGCACAGATTGATTCACAGTAACATGGTTCACTGGAATGTCTCAGTGAACCATGATCAAGTATTTACTGCTAAATATGTTTAGTTCATTTTACTTCATTGTTAATCTGTTGTTTTGGTCAGGTATCCTAGTATCTCGGCATATTCTAGTCAATAGTCCAGCTTGAGTTAGGGGGAACCCATCACCTTCATTTTGATTCTGTTTCCTGTAAGGGGTCTCTTCTATTCAACTAGGACATTGTCCCAGTATCCCCAGTATTGGGGTATTGGGGTTTGGGAGGTGGATGGCGGGAAAGAAAAGTGCAACAGCTCTCAGTAAATCAGTTCTCAGTAAAATAGAACTGAGCAATAAGGCTTGTAACATAAACAGTGCCAAAGTGAACCCAGGGTTGAGTAAGATATACAGGTGTGGTATGATCGGTTGGCCACCTCAGCTCCTGCGGGTATACGCTTCCTACGCAGGTGTAGGGTTGGGGACGGACCCAGTGGTGGATCAATACGGCTCAGTGTCCCACACCCAGGCCGTCATTAATCTTGCTGCCCATCCCATGCGAGCTCTCTCCAGGGAGAGTGTACAAAGAAATGCAGGCATCATGCTGAAGAGGCACCAAGACAATTTCCCCCCTAATCACCTCATGCAAAATTCATCTGCTGGGCGGGGGACAGGCCCTTCAGGCCCAAGGAGCAGCGGGCCGCTTGCAGGATTATCCAGCCACTCTCTGCTCGTGCACCTGACCAACCCATCAGCCCACACTCTCCAAGCACACAAAGGGGAATTGGAATGGAAAACAACTGAGGGAATTAGAAGGAGAAGAGAATCAGAAAGAGGGAGTGAGAATATTAGAGCGAATGAGAGTGAAGAGATTGAGGGCGCTGAAAGCAATATAATCCCTCATTGTCTTCAGCGAAATGGAACTAGTCTCTAGGTTATTTCTTTCTCACTCTCATTCATTCTTTCTTTTTTTTCCCCATTTCTCTAGTGAGTGATGTTTTGGAGGAGAAGCTCAAGGCACTCCCTGAAGACCGGGTTTCCCATTGCTACCTGTGTGGCATCTCCCTACCCACTGCATATGCATACTGGTCTCTCCCAGAGCCTTTGCTCCTGCTAATTATGTCTTGTCTTCTCCCCTGATGAGAGGAGCCGCTGTCTGGCTCTCCGTTGCCACTCTCAATCACGACTCCTCTGGCTTTTGTTTATCTGATTGGACCAGAGAAAGGGAGCACTCTCTCTATCTGTTGCTCTTGGATCAGGGCTGTTTCTCTCTTCTCTCCAAGCCTGAGCTTTAATCAGGCCTGAAAATTCGAACCAAACCAGAATGTAGCTGAAAACATTCCACCTTAGCTTGTCCAAAGGCAGTTTTTGCCTGACAGATTTCTGTCACAATATGACTGTAGCCTAATAAAATACAATATTATTTAATACAAATGTAACTGCTTCCATTTTTTTTTTTACAAAATTCTGTAGCCCAATATAGTTCTATCGTAACCGACCAGCCAATCAAAATTCTAGTAGCTGAGCGAAATTCTGTCAGATCTTGACTGTAGCGAACTGTAGCCCAACAAAATGATGTTCAAACCTGACATTTTCGACAGAACACGACTGTCAGAATTCCACTTGAACTCGACTTTAGCCCATACCTGACCATCACTATATAAGACACCTGACAGTATGAGCAACTCAGTGTCAAATATCTGAGAGATAATGTCCAAACCCGATGAGGCTTGACTGTCAGGGGTTGGTTGGATGCAGACTTTCTCTATCAGCTGTAAATATGTCTCTCTTACAGAGTCGGTTCCGTCTCCACTTGGCCACGTATCCTGGATGCCTCGACCTCATCCTCAAATCGAATTATTGGCAGGCTGTGAAACATGCGGTGGCATGGGGCCAGGTGTACCCCATGCACAAGCTTCAGTAGCCACACTGTGTACTCTGACAACTGGCAGAGAACCCACGATCAAAGCCACTGTTACAAATGGCTCTGTTAAATTGCTTTTGAATGTTTAGGAGGCTTGCCAAGGTGGCACTGAATAAAGCACAGTACGGACAAATAGAGTCACCTGAAGAAAAAGAGAGTTCATACAGACCTGCTTTGACGGCAGTAGACACAGTATCTAAAGGGGAAAATGACTTACGCTGAACTTAAGCCCTGGAACATGCTAGGGATTACAGATGCCAAATATGAACTGATCATCCTCTGATTCCTTTGTTGAATTAAAGACTCAGTGACTAATGCTTGGTTCACATAACTGTGTGTTCCTTCATATACTGTGGAGATGCCACACAGAGTACACAGTTAATGAATAGTATATTCATTTTGAAACTAAGAGGCAACTCGAAGCTGGAGGAGGTTCCTTGAGTTCCCAGTAGGCTTCTTCAGACCTTAAACAGTAGAAGATTCAGAACCTCTCATTAACACTGCTATCACTGCATAATTATTTTCATACGGTGAAGCGGTATTAATAACGTCGCTCCTCTGCTGGTCCCTAACTGCCCTGAGGTGTCAAAACTGCTGCATAATTCTCATTATTAATTCCCCCTGCCTTTGTCACGGAGCATTCATGGGCAACAAATATCCACATCAAATCAACTCAAAGCAAGATACTTGTGCTCGCTCTCTCATAAAGTTAGCGTGGCACCCGAGGGCTAGAACCTTCTGGTGTCAAAGAGCGAATGCACCAATGATGGCACGTCTTAGGACCACCTCTGCATTTAGTTTGTCATCTGTCAGCATGAAACACACCCCCCCACACACACACACACACAAAACCAGGCCCCAGTTATCTTACTGCACAGCTCTCCCTGTGGTGGAAAACCTTGTAACTGTTTGTGTGCGATTATTACGTTGGTTTCCATGGCGACCACGCTGAAATGGGGGAACAATGCTATTGAATGCCAATCGAAGACCTTTGAAGAAAAAGCAAGCACACATCCCTCCCCTACATACCAATAGACACCATTTAAATCATAATCATCTATTCTTTGGCTTTTTAGAGGCAGGCAAAAAAAAAACCTTTCTTTGAACAAGGAGGTAATTGGTTTCCCCAAATCTGTTTTTTTGTGCCACTGCCTACATTTAATTACAGAGTTTGTAGGAGTAAGGTATCCTTTTGTGCTCCATATTCTCAGCTTCAGTGGACTTTAGGATTTCATTCAAAGTGGGGGGAAAATAGTTATGATTGGAAGTGGCAATTGATGTGGAAAAAAATGATGAAGTGAGTTTTAATAGAAGACTATTTGTTTGTTCAAACTGATTAAACTGAAACCTTTTTCCCGTTTTTTTTTTCACCCATAATCTGTTCCATGGTTCACAGTCACTGCTTTCATTTCACTGGTTTTTAAACAGCCAAAGCTGTGTATACACACTGATGTTGACATGAGTGAGGGGAGGAAAAAACAAAACAAAACAAAACTATTTTTAATAACTGTCGTCGGAAATGACAGCCAGACGAGTGCTTTCCTGCCCTGCTGCTCAGCTCGTCAGCTAATTATCAAGCGTGTGATGTTGAATCAGGTGTGTTACAGGACTGCTTTAATGGCACTGTGTGATACCAAGGCCCTCCAGGACTGGACTTGTCCATCTGTGCGCTAACCGTTTCCTGGCGTGCTCAACATCACCCCGAATCTCGAACTAGTCTCCAAGCCTCAGCAAGCTGGAACTCTCCCCCCTACAGATGTAAACACTACTCCCCTGGTCCCCGCTCACCCCTCCCCTTCGCACCAGCCAATACAGCCAGACGTGCAGAGAGTGTCTCCTACTGAGCCTGGCGAAAAACAAGCTGGGGAAAAACAGGACTACAACAATCTGGTTGTCAATCACCCGGCATGGGGCCGCGTCCGAGGAGGGTTGAGCACAGCCAATCGACTGTGGCCCCCAGTAGGCGCGGGCACCAGTGGAGCATCTAATATGGATTATTGTGCTTTGTCGGTTAGAGAGGGCACGGTGCGGGCAGTGGCGGGTGAGCGCTCCCTTGCCTTGCTCTGTCTGAACTTGAAAGTGGCTCTTGACCTCAGGCTAGCCAAGAAATAAAAGCATCCAGGTCATGGAACTCCTGCAGTGGCTGAGAAGTCAGAGCAGCTAACCTGAGGGAGTCTGCCGTATGGTGGATTAATTTACCTGAGCCCTATCACACTCTCAGGCTCCCTGTCTACCTAAACCCTACTAGCTACAGTCTGTTTGCTTGTTGTTTTATTTGTACCAAATGAAAAGTCTGTCGTGAAAATTGAAGGAGCCACATCAAGTTCAATATTTATACATTTTTTAAAAGGTTGCTGCGGCACATAACCACAAAATTTCAAAACGATCTATTTACTCTCCAGTCCGTGAAGTCCACATACACAAATTTAGCTACAAAACATCCAGTTTTGAATTCCCAATGTTTGTGATGCATTTACTTATGCATTTACATACACCTGTTCATCCTACTGCAGTTTAGTGCCACCCAGGAAAGGTAATGGAGCATTTCAGGTGACTGAACCAGCATCATTGAAATATATGACAGATCTGTTTAAATGTGAGACAGATCTGTTTTATTGTGATGGATGAATAAAGGGATAGAAAATTAATTATGACCGATTTTGGTACAGAAAACCACACAGATGTCAACAAAACAAAACAAATTGACAAAAGGGAAAAATCGTACACTGCATAATGTAAGTTTAATGTAAGATATAAGGTCTTCAATGTAGGGCTGCAACTAACGATTATTTGAATAATCGATTAATCTATCGATTATTTTTTTTTTCCTCGATTAATCGATTAATCGGATATATTGAAAATAAAACAAGAAAAGCATTTATTTCCAACCCTTTATTCAAAAACAGAACTAAAATCTTTAGAAAGTGCACAAACATGTTGCTCCTTGAGCTGTTAGA
>JBBPDC010000035.1:15261137-15274731 GCA_037974485.1 Hemigrammopetersius urotaenia
TTGCAAACGGCTAACTTTACGTCTTTATCGGACACTTTGAAAAACTTCCAGACGGGAGAACTCATGTTGCCACTGGTGAGCTCCGCTCTGCTGTTTACCTGTGCATGCACGTGTGAAAAAGTCGCGCGCGTAATTTACGTCAAGTGATCGGCTTTTTTGATCGGCACTTTTGGGGTTCACTGATCAAGCTATTTTTAGCCAATATCAGCCGATCAGGATCGGTGGCCGATCAATCGGAGCATCACTACTTAGTATTATTATTGTGTGTGATAAAACTGTCTTCAAGAACCATGATATATTTTGCTCATCATCGCATCATTTTTCTGCAGCTGCTTTGAATGAATTTGCCTTATTGACTTTTATTGTTTGTCCATACAGAGATTACAAGCAAAGGTGTTAAAACTGGTTGACATTTCCTATGGAGGAGAGAATGGATTTAATCAGGCCATCGAACTCTCTGCTGAAGTACTGTCTAACGTCAAATTCATCCAAGAGAAGAAACTGATAGGTAACAAATCTGAGAATCTATGTTAATGATTCTGCTGACTATTTCTGTGCTCCGTAGACTTGCACTTGTTTAATCACTATTGCATTTTACTGTGAGCTGTTAGCATCCTGATGGGACTCTGTGGACATGTCAGATAATCAATGCTTTCATATGATCCAGCAAATCTTAATAATAACAATCATTTACTGTTTTTTTTAATGACATTTTTATGGTATTGTTGGGCTCACAGTATAACTGTAATATGTAATTTCAACTGTGTGAAGCAGGCCTTGCTCAAGGCATTATGTCTTTCTTTTTCAGGGCGCTACTTTGATGAGATTAGTCAGGACACGGGGAAGTACTGCTTTGGCGTGGAGGACACACTCAAAGCGTTGGAGATGGGAGCTGTGGAGATCCTCATTGTTTATGAGAACCTGGACACCATGCGCTACGTCCTACGCTGCCATGGAGCTGAGGGCAGTTCTCCGGAAAATGGTATTTACATGAACATATCTGTCCCACTCTTAACCAACATTCTTTTGTCCTAAAGCATGAACACAAAGAATGTTGGTAACCCTGTTTCTTTTTCCAATTAGACGAGAAGACGCTGTATCTGACACCAGAGCAGGAGAAGGATAAGTCTCACTTCACGGACAAAGAAGTGAGTAACAATCATTTCTCTCCCTCATTTTTCACAATTTAATGTTAATTGTTATATACTGAAGTGGATAGAGCATTATCGTTTGGGGGGTGGGGGTTACTTCATGTAATTGCTTGGCGGACTAGAACGTTACAAGAGGTTTTAGAATTGATGTAACATGAACCTTCACTGTATACTTGGTTCATTTACCAGTTTCAACTAATGTATCCAAAAGATTACTAGTAGGGGAGAGACAGACAGTCTGTCATTTTAATTTCTGGCAAAGATTTCACATTATCAGTCTTCTTATTCAAGCAACCTAGACACCCCTACTACAAATGAAAACTATTAGAAAACCGAGAGCCACTAGGACTTTGGTAAAGCAAGATGGGCAAATGATAGCTGAGTAGTGCAGTATCACTTTAGAAATACAGCTTAAATTGTGGAGATTAATACAAAATAGGTAACATTTCTGAAGGTATACCATCTGGTCCCTTAGCATTTTTAAATTCAGTTCTATATCTGCTGACTAAGCTTCTGTATCTTTGCCTGTATTTTAGACAGGCCAGGAGCATGAACTCATAGAGAGCATGCCACTGCTCGAATGGTTTGCCAACAACTACAAGAAATTCGGGACCACGCTTGAGATCGTTACGGATAAGAGCCAAGAGGGTTCACAGTTTGTGAAAGGCTTTGGTGGTATCGGAGGTAAGAAATGAAGCCGATTTCTCTGGAAATGTGGGAGCGAATACTCGTGTATTGGTGATCCCAACTACAGAGTACGATTGCAGTCCTGGAGGACCTGTGTGCTGCACAGTTTGGTGATTTCCCTCCTCAAAAACACCTGCCCAACTTCTGATTGCCAGGTTCAGTGGGTGCGTTTGAATAGGAGAACTTCCAAACTATGACGCACTGTGACCCTCCTGGAATTGTTTGTGCAACCGTGCCCTGCCCTTTCATTTGAAAATGTTTTTGAACAGCCGCATGGTCACCCACGTTTCATACTTTTCTTCTCATCTGTTCCTCTTGCAGGAATTTTGCGATACCGAGTGGATTTCCAGGGCATGGAGTACCAGGGGGAGGATGACGAATTCTTTGATTTAGATGACTACTAGGTAGTCGGGACTAACAAATGAAGAATTTTTCAAAGGAAAGGGTTTCCCCTCTCACTCAGTGGATGACGGGGAACACAAAGAGAGAGAATCGGCAACAAGGAGATTAAGATGGAAGGGGGAGGAGAAATATATCTAAAAGTATGTATCCCTGACCTTAGAACACAGTGACTCCATCTCCTGACTGGATTAAGATGACTGGGTTTCGCGCCTCTACACGTCATTAGCGCATCACAACAGTACGGATGTGACTACCCTTCCCAGCTGCCCTGCCTCAGCCCCCTCGGAAAACTATTGGGTTTTTAGTTCATATTGTTTTATTTTATTCTTTTTTTTAAATCTCATTCCCCCATTTCTCGAATAGGGCTGCACAGTATGGACAAGGCATTGCAATTATGTTGCTACTACATAATGATGCACCTTGCAGTAGACCTAAATACACTGCAGATCAATGATAGAGTTAAAGGTTAGCATGATTTTGAAAACAAGTAGCTTTTAATTAACATGAAATCCATGATGCGTCAAACACTTACAAAACCTCACCTGGAGATGTGATCAGAGCACAGTAAAAATGTTTATGGCTTTTATGATTACTTGATTAAAATGTGTCTATGAACTGGCAGTTTAAATGAGACATAAGAACTCGACAGGATCAACAGTCTGACATTACCAAGTGCCTGGTTGTGAGGTAATGTTGCTACTGCCAGAAGGTTGCGGTAACGCAGCTGAACGCTGTTTGCCAACTTGCATTCAAATTAGAACCCCTTACTACCGTGTAAAGTGTGTGCCGCTGTGAGGTTCAGATCAGCATTACATCAGTGGAGTAAAATAAATGCTGGGCTTAACATTGTGATGACTGTCAGTCATCGCTGACTTCTTCCCCGACCCTACTCTTTTGAGATATCAGTATTGCGACAGTGACAATCACTCATAGCAATTTACAACCAATATATTGTGCAGCCCTGTTCTTCTCCTTTTTTACTGGACCCCTACTGCTGCTGCTGCTGTGCCGTTTTATGAGAATTTATGGCATTTACTATTTTAATCGAAATAACCTTGGTGTATGTGAGCAGTGGGAAAGATTCAATCTTTTTTGCCCTCATACCCACCAAAAGCCAACACCCCCACCTCACACCTGCAGTTCTCTTCTTCAGTTTACCTTTGCCTCATTTCTGCTGTAATCAGTGTGGTGGTGGTGGTGGTGGTGGTGGTGGTGGTGGTGGTGGTGGTGGTGCGTTCTGAGCCAGCTAAATCTCCTGCTCCTCTTGTCTCTGTGGACCTGAAGGCGCATAAAGATGTCTCCTGTGCAGAAGGACCATCACAGCTGGATCACCTCTTTTCTGCTGCATCTGTATAGGTGGTGTTTTTTTTTTTTCGTTTTCTTTCTCTCCCAGTCCCCTCCCTCCTCCCGTTATTGGCCTAATCAGCCTTGGCCTCAGTAATGTACACCACTTACATGCTTTATCGGCCCTTGGAAAACACCCCATCCTCACATAAACTGTATTTGTGTGCCTGAACTGTTTGGTGTGTGTGAAATGATGATGGCACAGTTCACCAGAGTTTGGATCTTATCTTCTGCCTTCTGATGTTCTAATGATTTGGACTTAAATATGAGCTATCCAGCTCTTACCGACTGAACTCGCCCATAGGAAAGCCTGTGGACACTGACCGTGGTGGTGGGGGGTTGAGCTTGACTGGACTGTGACAGTATGGATGTGTAAATTTTTTTTTTTTTTTTTTTTTTTTTTAATAAGGACTTTGATCCCTATGCCTGTAACCCTCTGTTAATTCATCAGAATCCAAACCTTTACCTTTGGCCAGTCGTTTGGAGATGTGAAAAAAAAAAGGAAAAAAAATGATCAAAGAGATGAACGTATAGTGGACCTTATCAGTGACTGACATGGTGTCATTTGATCACGATCAGATTCACTAGGCAGCAGGCAAAACCTGATGTTCTAGTTTAACAGAAGAAAGTAATCACAATAAAAATGCTCCCTATTTTAACAGATTTTCTGTATTTTCTCATCTCCTTGCTCAGTCCATCAATATTTTGTATAAATCATTTGTTACATGAGGTCACAGACATTAAACGTTCTCATTGTTTGCAAACATTGTTTTTGGTGTTTTTTTTAAAATTATTTTCATGTTTGAAACAGTCCATTATAATAGATGTACTGTGGATTACACTGAGATTATTTGCTGGAAAGCCTTAGCAGTAAAGATGTCGAGTTCAGGGCATTTTGTTACTTATACCAAGTTACTGGTCTTGCCAAGTGGTTAAGAAAATTCTATTTGGCAGATTTTGTAACACAGTCTGAGCTTGTATTTACAGCCTGGCAGAACAACTCCTGTAAAAGTTATACCCCCTTATTCAGTAATTGCTGCATTACATGTTTATATTTTACACAGTTTAGATACAGTGTGATGGTATTACTAGTAAAGAGGTTCTGTTTAAAGGGCATTTGGGCCTAAACTAGTATTGAAAAGGTCATTTCAGCATTGTCTGCCTCATGCGCTCACATTTTTTTAAAACTTTTTTTTTTTTAATCTTGTATCTCGCCATCTGTGGGGTTTTTTTTCAGTATGATGCTCTGGATGCCTTGTGCACTTACAAAACTAGTGAAAGCTAATTCAGTACACACATGACCTGTCTCTTCCTAGGATTAATGTGGGCAAAAAAATCACCAACCTAAAACTGTACCCCAAAGTATTAGTTGTTTATATGAGGTTATTCCTCAGTCTCTAAACTATTCAGATTATAAAAGGCATATTTCCAGCAGATACGTGTATGTGGACAAAAGTATGTGGACACAATCCAATTATTCAGCAACATTCATTACTTAAAAAGCCTTCATTTCTATAAAGTCAAAAACATTGCTTTAGAATATCTATAGACAAACATTGACAGTTGAATTGGTCATACTGAAGAGCTCAGTGACTTTGAACAAGGCACTGTTGAGCGGCAGCTTTGCCAAAAGTCTGCCTGGCTAGATCCGCCCCTGGTGGACTGTCGCCAAGTACTAAGGGTATAGCTAATAAAAATTGCCTATCCTGTTTTATCACACACACTGAAGAGCTCTGAAGATCGGCACAAGACCTCTCAGATCAAGCTCAGTACTAAAACTGGGGGCATCATGACCAAGCAGCCTAAGATGCGCAGTTCTATATGAATGCCCATTAATTGTTACTGCTTTTGAATGGGCTGCATTAGAAGCATCATAACCTGAATGGTCAATTATGATTAAAAATAAGTTTTAGGCCTATGTTAAAATCATAAAACAAACATGGGTTAAGAGAGCCCTTTGTTGGTCCCACAAGTGGGAAGCTACTTGCGGATAGCTACTAAATCCCCTGATAAATTAAACCACGAACACCGTTCTCCTCATTTAAAGATTTCATCACTCGTACCGAAAACGTGAATCATTTGGGGATCACCTCGGTCTCTTGCATGGCAGCGGAGAGAGCCAATCGCAGCGCGGAGGTGAGCACCAGCCACGCCCTCGATGCGCTTCTTCTGTCCAATCAGAAACGAGGACCCCACCGAGTTGTCCTTCCCCCCTCTCTGTGTGCTTCTCCCTTTTTTGTATGACGTCTCCGGAGCTGCAGGGCTGGGTTTCCATTTTTTGATGCGAGTTTCGGGGGAACAACAATATGGAGCCGGACATGGAGGACAAAACGTTAGAGCTTATGGTAAGCACTCCTTTCTAGGGGGTTTCCACCTGTTTAAATATAAAAGTAAACCTCCCAATCTCGAGGTGAAGGCCGGGTTGGTCGTGGCTGGTGGGGCGTGAGATCGAGAGCCTGTGGAGCTCATCAGAAGGGCCGGATTTAGTGAATGAAATGCGTTTTTAAATAAGAGAAGATAGTGGAAACTGGGGGGAAATTGATGTCTGGCTTGTCTCTTTATAAACAGACCGGGGGCCCGTGGTTAAGGAGCTGTGGGCGGATTTCTGGTCTGGTCTCTGACTGGGGTGGCATTTCTTCACGATTAGGTTTAAACATTGCGGTTGGACACACAATTATCACAACACGATTAAAGTATAATGTCTCCTGAGTGTGTCCGTGGGTGAAAGTCGTGGTTACCGGCACAGAAGGGGAGCTCAAGCGACGTTTTTGGACCCCCGTCTCTTTAACCGGACAGCCGGGTTTCACTGCAGCACCGCTGCGCCATTATTAGCTTTTAGCCAACAGCTAACGGCTAACAGCCTCGCCTTGATTTTCTTTTTTCGTCTCTTTTTTGATATATTGACGAGTTGTGGCTCATGTAACCTGACGTCTCAAGTCTGTAGTGTTGCTCCGTCATGGTTTAGCACATTTTTGTCTCGTAATTGACATAACGTCGTGATTTCTACACTCTTTCTGTTTACGCTGCGTAGAAGGAAGGCTAACTAGGCTAGCTTTTTGCTAACCGGTTCACGCTAGATTGCCCCTCCTGTTTGACCGTGTAATCAGTGTTTTGTTGTTTTGGTTCAAAAATGTGGCCAAAGTGTCTATAATTAAATAAAGAGTGCCTTTGTGTAGTTAAGTCGCGTTTGATTCGTAAGAAGGATAGGCTACGGCGTAAGAGGAAATGCTAACGTTAGCCAGCTGAATGGAGCTTGTATAGGAATCAGTTCTGTAATGTCAAGAGGGAATAAAGTCTGATCTGTTAAATGATCGTTACTGAGTCAGTTTTTTAAAAGCGTATTGCATTCAGTGTTGTTTTGGTCGTGTTTGAGAACGACCCGGTGTGCTCTCACGGACCAGGGAGTGTTACTGCGTAGCCGTGTCTGTGCTGGCTCACTGCTTTTGGATGCGGTTCTTATTGAAAGTGATCTTTAAGGTCAAACGCGGTTCTGATTCAGACATCCAAAGAACCCGTGAGAACAGAAGTGGACACACATGGTGCTCCTTAAGTTTAAGATTTTGCATGTCTGCTCGAAAAGATTCATTAAAGTGGGGAGAAAAGAAAATGCTTTCTTCTTAGTTAAAACTCCTCCAGTAGGCAAAATCACTTTTTTGTCAGTCTTTGTAATATTTTGGCATCTGCCCTGGCTGTGGGTTTGCTTCCTGTTGCCATGGATACAGTGAGACTGGTAGGAGTGTGTCCACTCTTGTCTCCATCAGATGTGAAACCTCGAGGAGAACTGAAGATTTGTGCACCAACTTGGGCCTTAGAAGGTCTGTGAGCACCCAGAGAGGGCTGAACAATGATATTGGTATTGGCAGATGCTTTCTGATTTTGTTTTTTTCATAATGCCAGTAAGATATGGTAACCCTTTATTAGTCCCACAAATGGGAAATTTGTTACAGCAGCAAAGTGAACAGAACATGAGAAGAAAGTGGGGAGTGGAGGTAGCTCAGTGGGTAGCATACTTGCCTCTGGACCAAGAGGTCACAGGTTCGAATCCTACCCTTAACCCCAAGTTGCTCCAGGGAGAGACTGTCCCCTGTATGGAAGTCGCTTTGGATAAAAGCGTCTGATAAATGCTGTAAATGTAAAGTAGAAGCAGCATAATCCATAGAATAGAAACTATATTGTACAACTGTACAATATAAAAGTACTCTACAATTAATATAGGCCTATAAATAGACGTTTGAGTGGATATATAATATAGAAACCCATATATGTGTATGTACATGTATGTACAAAGTGTGTCTATATATAGATGGAGAGAGCTGTACACCATGGAACACAGGTTTCTTGGGTCGCAGCAGACATTAACAAACAGTAATAATGCACCAGAAGAACTGCATGTTGAACACAGTAATATTGTATCAGATCTTGCAGGTAGAGTTAGTCTAAATTTATATCATATATCAACATCAAATATGCACCACACTTGCGTATGGTGAAAAAACGTGTTGTGTTTTGGTAAAACAAATGCTTAAAATGCCTGTTTTTATAGTTTAAACCCTAAATATGCCCCCAAATATGCTCCCAGGTAAACCCGTATTCACCTCTTTTAATTTAATTTACAGTAATAAAAATACAGCGCTCTACGAAGGACAAAACCAAAAACAAGAGAAACACTGAGACAATCCACAGGGAAGAACTGATCTGCAGTTGCCACAGAGGCCTGATACAATACAGCCTTAAAGTCGGCATTAACAAACAGGAAAAATGGGCACAATGTGCATAAATATGTCTAGAGTGGAGGGAGAC
The DNA here is from genome assembly GCA_037974485.1 of Hemigrammopetersius urotaenia. NCBI lineage: Eukaryota > Metazoa > Chordata > Actinopteri > Characiformes > Alestidae > Hemigrammopetersius > Hemigrammopetersius urotaenia. The sequence goes on from JBBPDC010000035.1 coordinate 15,269,522, forward strand.
ACCACAAAGCATAAGATGTGGTGACTTTAACAGGACTTTAACATGGATTTCTTGGTTCTGAGCTGATGTAGAACAGAAATGTGGTTCAAACGGCAGCAGCCAGAAGAAATAAATAATCAATCAGAAAACTTCATTAATCCTGGAGGAAAATGCTTTAGCATTAGCAGCATGTGGCAAGCCAAAACAAAGACTCCCCCACAAAAGAATTGTTGAAATAACTCTCTCTACCCACATGTTTGGACAGGGCACAGCTCACTAATACTAAATAAACGGAGATAACTGTTGAATATTGGGGGGAAAATGTTTAAAACACTAAAATGCGACATGGAGCAGACAACACTGCAGGAGACTCGTGCCTTCACGGCATACCGTTCTCTGATTGGCCACTTTCAAATTTCCTGCCTCTATGTGCAGCGGTATCTTACAATTGCACTTTCTATATTTATACACTTATTTAATATGGGAATGTTCTCGAAAACCTTGCTGATCTGCGTAAAAGTGAGGGGTTACTATATACACGAATAGGGATGAGTATCGAGAAGCAGTACTGGTTCCTGACTAGACAAACTCTAAATGCACTGATCTTGTTATTTTTGCACCATTAATGTATTGTAACATAGCTGGCATTTTCGAAAGGTTGATGCTAGACTGGATCAATGGGAGAGACAGCACTCTGCACATCACCGCCACACATTTGTTGAACAGACATTTAAAGCCATTGCTCCTCTCTCAATATATATACAGGAAAGTCAGTAATTTAGCTTATTTCTCAAAAAAGTAATAGAATGACAATGTTTTCTTGCACAAAATCATGGAGCGAAGTGTCAGTAGGAGTATGTATCGGTAAGCAGTAGTAGTATTGATATCAGTTCTAGTAAAATCTTAATACTCACCCCTAAAAGTGAGCGATATCCGCGATGACCCACAATTTGTCAGGTCCGAGATGCCGTGATTAAAGGCCACTATACGGAATTTCAAGTGTTTGGAAAGAGAAACAAATATTTTGAGTGTTCTACAATAATTGTAAAGTTCATCCCTTATGAAATATCGCTTAAAATGGAAAAACTATCATTTGTCAATAGTATAGTACCTTAATATAAACAATACAATGTATATACTGTGATGAATCAGGTATGTCAGAGATGAGTATAAACCAAGGGTGCTATTGTGTGTCATAGAAAAGACACTCTGTGAAGTTTGTAAACATACACTTGTTTTCAGTGTCACAAGCCAACATGTATACACATCATCCACTGAGCAGAAGATGATTTACCTCAGAAACGATGGCTACCTTGGGCCGAACATTACACTGTTAACTCTAGCAAGCAAAAACCTACAAGTTCAAGCTGGAGGGGCTTTTAAGTAGCTAAATAAAGACTTTGTTTGCTTTTCAAGGCTCACGATTCAGAATGTAAAGTACACCTGGTTGATCCAGGGTTCTCGGTTCTTTCAGGTTCTTCCTCTCCAGTGTAAACAAATGCGGATTGTCAGGCCACACAGCAGTGTGAGTTTTGTCGATAACTTTGCATTACATTGCATTTAAGCTTAAAGTGCCCATTTAAAAAAAAAAAAATCGCCTTTTATAAATAAATTGTATTACACTGTTAAAGTTTTAGAACCTAACACATGCTGCCCAGTCTATAAATGAGACGTATCTGCAAAAATTGTGATGTCACAAAAACAAACACATCTGTCTTTTTAAAAGAGGCATGTTACAAGACAGCCTAACTTAAAGTCGGCATTAACACAAATGTGCATAAAATGACAAACAACCATAAATATATCTAGAGTTGAGGGAGACACCAGAAAGCGTGAGATGTGGGGACTTTAAGGCGACTTAAACATGGATGTCTTGGTTTGGAGCTGATGTAGAACATCATGGTCTTAGATTCTTCTTAGTCTAAATAGGTGAAGTGGACATTAGTCTAAAGATGGAGAGTTTACCCCAGAAACATGTCTAACAGCTTGAGAAGTGTGTGAGAGGACACAGTCTTATGCTCACAGGTATATCCTAAAACCCACAGTACTTTGCTGTCTGAGGCACGAAAAACAAGTTACTTATTTGCATTTAATAATTTTTGTAAACAAACATTGCAATTTTGTGTGTTAGCTTCACTTTTTTCTGAGATCACCCAGAGGAAGACCAGCATTTACAGTTATAGTCCAGTATCTCCTTTGGATTGGTTCTCCTGTATAAACACACACAATTGTGTGATAATGTTTTAGGCTGTGTCAGACTTTTGCACAGTAATGTACATTAATAGTTAAATACAGTGAGCGAAAAGAGCCTGTGAGCATGCAGCCATGTACTTTTTCAGCTGCTGTCGCGGTCTGTTCTCGATGCTACAGCAATCGAGCCTTAAACCACTGAAGTAAAGTCCAAATCGTGCCTCCATGTGTCATGAATAGCTTCTTTTGTGCCGTCTTCCTGGGACCAAGACTGGTCCGCACACCTCCAGCCCAGTCCACACCCACATCATGTGCCGGGAAGGCTTCTGTCGGATTATTTACTGTACACACAACAGAGAAGCAGGTAGATCTACAGTAGCAAATGCAACATGATTTCTAGCAGAGGAGAGAGCGACCAGTTTGTTCAACTTTGATCAGTACTGGCAGAATTAAATCGATGCTGCTGTCCAGAAGCCTTGTGTTGTATTTCATTAGCGCTTGTCCTGATTAGCGTTGTTGATCCTGATGTAATGCTGGGTGATGTCCTCTGAAGACTTACATGATATACATTTATTGCCACAAAAAGACAAACAAGGATGGAGGATATTTGCAGATTCTGCGTTGTTGTGGGGATTTCCACTTAAAACTACGAGTTCGGTTCTCAAAAAAAAAGCGTGCGACTCCTGAGCCGCGTAAAACTGGGGGATTACTGTGTTTCACAGCACAGTTTTGCCTGATCCATTCAGAGTGTGTCCTGACATAATGTGATATCTGTGAACTAATATTAGTTATTATATTATACAGTACAATGTAGGGTATTGGGCAGCTGGATGGCCTAGTGGTTAGGGCATTGACCCTGGAATCAGATGGTTGTGTGTTCAAATCCCAACTGCTAGTGTCACCACTGAGGTACCCTTGAGCAAGGTGTAGTCCCCACACACTGCTCCCTGGGCACCCCTCATTGTGGCAGCCCCCTGCTTCCCTTGGTGAATGGGTTAAATGCAGAGAAAGATTTTCACATTGTTCACACCGTGTGCTGTGCTGTGTGTGTTCACACATTTACATTTACAGCATTTATCAGACGCTTTTATCCAAAGTGACTTCCATTCCCTAACTACAGGGGACAGTCTCCCTGGAGCAACTTGGGGTTAAGGGTCTTGCTCAGGAACCTAGTGGTGGTGCTGGAGGTAGGATTCGAATCTATGACCTCTTGGTCCAGAGGCAAGTATCCTACCCACTGAGCTACCTCCATCTCCATGACTATAAATCACACATGACTATAAATAAAAAAAAAAAATTGTAATGCTTAGGGGAGTAAAGATTCATACACGTCGATGCATTTTAAATAAAGAAAAAAATGAACCGTTATGGTATTCACCTGCACTCAAGTTTCTAAAAGTTTTTTTATTTGAATCGAAACTGTGATATCAAGCTGATATCAGTCCGACGCTAACCTGCTAGTCAGGATAACGTAAAACAAACCTATACACTGCAATGCTATTTTATAACAATACCATATGTTGTTTCATCCCTAATGCAATAAAATGAGATCATAAAATGCATTATTATTTTGTCCTTGCTATATTAGTACTATTGATCTCACCTTCAGTGTTGGTGATTTCCAAATGTCCTTCAGTATTGATCAGATAACACATGGTGCTACTAACTCGCAGTCCAATTAAAACATGCGATGGTATGTTTGAGAGAGCTGTACTCAGGGAGCAGAGGTTTATTAACTCTAATAATGTTTAGAATTCATTTATATAATTAAAGCCACAGTAATCAGAAGAAAAATTAATTATATTTTGTCAGCAACACCCAGCACCATTCGGATGTTTACATTGTCAAATGTTTGATTGCATTGCTTCCCCTTCAGAACACTTCAGTGATGGAGTCCCATACTGGAGATCTATCCCCAAAGACAACCACAGTATTTAAGGTGAGCAAAGAACCACATCTGTTAAACGCTAACTCTGGAGGTTAGCCTAGAATTAATCACATGTAATTGTATGAGTGCTTGCTAGCTTTTAGGTTTTTTGTTGCACATTGATCTGTCTATCTGTTTTCATTCTAAAACACTATTGTCTGTTGATCATCAGATCACTAATGGTCCTCTAACGGGCTCGAGAAAGAGGCCGTCAGAAGGGAACTACGAGAAGGAGAAGGACGTTTGTATCCAGTTGTTTGACCAGTGGTCTGAGGCTGACCAGGTGGAGTTTGTGGAGCATCTGATTTCACGCATGTGCCACTATCAGCACGGCCACATCAACTCCTACCTCAAACCTATGCTCCAAAGGGACTTCATCACAGCGCTGCCAGGTATCTATAGATCTGTCTAGTTGCCTAGTTATCCAGCTATCTCTCTGTCTGTCTCAGTTTCTCTCCCTCAAATGTGTGCGTGCGTGCGTGTGTTGAGCCTTACCTCAGTGTAAATGGTTTTCTAAAAGCTTTTATTTGGGGAGTATTTTTGCACTTGAGTGGACATCAGTGAAAATAAACATTTCAAAGCGTTCACCACTGACTGTGCCCTTAGAAGCCGTTCTCTTATCTCCGTGTCTTTCCCCCTGTGTTCCCGATGCAGCTCAGGGTCTGGACCACATAGCGGAAAACATCCTGTCGTTCCTTGACGCCCGCTCGCTCTGCTCAGCCGAGCTGGTGTGTAAGGAATGGCAGCGCGTCATCTCCGAGGGAATGCTCTGGAAGAAGCTGATCGAGCGCATGGTGCGCACAGACCCGCTCTGGAAAGGCCTCTCTGAGAGACACCAATGGTGAGAGTTTCTGACATGTATTTATTCATAAAGCACACTTCTTCATCTCTCTGACTAAAATTAAGTGTAACCAAGTAGGTGCACTCTGTGAAATACTGAACATTATGTTGTTTATTCTAAATAGCAGTTTATTCTGTGGCCCTCAGTACCTTCATTTAAGTTTAATTACATTTACAATCTCATTTTATTAGTTATAACTTGATTTTAATGATTTAGGGTGGCGGTAGCTCAGTGGGTAGGATACTTGCCTCCGGACCAAGAGGTCACAGGTTC
>JBBPDC010000035.1:15280863-15300316 GCA_037974485.1 Hemigrammopetersius urotaenia
AGCTTGCGCTCTCCTTGCAACGAACAGTATCACGTGTCAAAACAAAAGCACGTGCTTTTCAGCGATTTTCGCCTATATAGGCGGCTCTTGCCATAGATATGTTGGCTCTCGCACTGTATAAGGACAACGGACCGTTCTCAGCCGCTTCAGCTTTGACGCAACCCGGAAAAACTATCGGCGTGGATTTTTGTCGATAACCGATAGTTCCGGGAATCAACTATCGGTGCCAATTAATCGGTCGACCTCTAATATTTATGGTTTACACTATAAAAACAGGCATTGGGATCATTTTGGGGGGGTGGGGGGCATTTTAATCTACATTAATCTCAAGATTACAGTGAGATTAATCTAGATTTTAAACATTTGTACAGTTCTTTGAAATAAAATTTGAAGAGGTAAATGTTACAGATCAGTAAAGTGTTTGATTGGACAGTAGTGGCTGACTGGTTTGTCTGTCTGTGCAGTAAAATTAAAGTGTGGGACCTGCAGGCTGCTCTAGATCCACGGGCCCCAGCTAGCACTCTGTGTCTGCGAACACTGGTGGTGAGACCCTTTGATTATGATTTTTCTAGATATAAATTAATGTCAAACATGTTTACATTGTTAGTTACTGTAATTTTTTCCAAACATGACGACAAATGCATCTATTACACTCCGTAACTTTAAAAAATGTGTGTGTGTGTCTGTGTGTGTGTGTAGGAGCACTCTGGCCGAGTGTTTCGGCTGCAGTTCGATGAATTCCAGATCATCAGCAGTTCCCATGACGACACCATCCTCATCTGGGATTTCCTGAACGTGTCGACTAACGGACAAATGGAAGGGCGATCGCCATCACGCACGTACACCTACATATCCAGATAGCAGGTAAAGCCAAAAAGATTCAGGCCATTTGGCAGATGCTCTTATCCTCTGTTATGGCATATTGCAGGTGAACGCAAATGTTGCATTAGTGAGTCTTGTACATGTGGGGATCCTCTACATCAGGGGTGTCAAACTCTGGTCCTGGGGGACCTGTGTCCAGCATTTACTAAACCTGAAATCACCAACGTGCAGGACCCTGGCCCTGCAGGACTGGAGTTCCACACCCCTGCTCTACACCATCTGCATCATGCATACAAATACACACGTTGCACTTATAGGCTTGATTTGTAGCCTTTCCACGATTCAAATGATGTCATTTCAATAGTTTTTTTATTGTTATATTTTTTTCCCACTAAATACATAAATGTGACTGAAACAGCTATTTAAGGAAATAAATATGGAACATTAAACAATTACTCTTATTTTTTTCCCCTCCACCTTTAGAAACGCCTTTCCTCATTTATTTAATTATATGTTCCCATTCATTTGTTGGAATGGGAGGGTGGAATCTTAACATTTGAAAATGTCTCAAGAATTTAGTTTTGGCCAAAAAAAAAAAACATATTTTATTCAATATTATCACCAGTTCTGACATTCCAAACGTGTCAGTTGAATCAGCCCTTTCCAAGGCACTCGAACCCCCACAAGTAGAGGCTTCTAGTCATATGCAGAAGTTTGGATACTCCTGCTCAAATTGTCTTTGTTTATTTTCTACCTTATGTTTTATATTGAATTGTTTTTTGCAGTAGAACTCTTTGAAATTGAAATATGTGCTCTATAATAATGTGTATAATATAATAATTCTGTTTAAAAATGTCTCTAAACAGAAACACATATGTAATACAGTAAGTAACTGTATGTTTGTGTGTGGGTGGGTGTGGTGTCACATGTTAACAGGGCAGCACTGGAGGTGTGCGGAGTGTGAGAGTGTGTGCAGGGACTGTCCTGATGACCGAGTCTCTGTGGTAGTGTGCCAGGATCAGAGGTCGAGGAACGCCACCCCTCTCCACCACTCACCCTTCTCTCTCTCTCTCTCTCTCTCACACACCCACCCCTCTTCTATCTCTCTCCTTTTATCCTCAATCTGAGGGCCCCCTACACACACTCAGCCCTGCTCCTCTCTTTCCCTCTCTCTGCTGAGGACAAGATGGAGAAAGGGATGCCACTGAGGAAGAGCACCGAGCTCCGCCCCCACATCCAGAGTGATGGCTGCCCTAGCCCTGCCCCCTGGGCCCAAGGACTATGTATCTATCTTGATTTTTTTTTTTTTTTTCCTCTCATTTTTTTGGTGGAAAGAAGAAGAAAAAAAACAGTGGAGACGAATCTTCCACGTGAACTGTACTTGCATGAATGAACGAATGATGGGACAATAGAGCTGATCAACCCCCTTTTTTTGTTTGTCTTTCTTACTTTTTTATTCTTTTTTTTTTCTCTCTTTTTTTTTTTATTTGGGAAATCAAATTTGTTTGGCTTTCTTTGTGATATTGTACTAATAATTGTAATTCGCTCCCTTTCAGTCCCCCTCGATTTGTCGCACTGTCCCTCCATTTCCTTGCTAGCTCTAGCTTTATCTTTCTCTCCTTCTCTGTCTTGGTCCCTTTCGCTGTCCGCTTGTCTAGGTTCCGAATGACCCATAACTGATCTGAATTTAGTTGTAAACAGAAATGTCTTGTCTAAAATGGTGTTGTATATTGAAAAGATTTTTTAAAGGAAAAAAAACATTATTATTAATAAGAATAAAGTACTTGACTGTGAAGGAGTGTTAACAAGCTGGCATGACCGCTGTTCGTTTCTGTGTATCTTTGCGTACGCCAAGTGATTTTTGTGTTCTTCCATTTTCATGTGTGTCGCAGAAGAGTGCCTTTTGTTTTTTTGGATAAACATTGTCCCAATTCGTTATTAACCATGATTATTCAGCCCGCTGAGCCATTAATCCTGAGTTATTTAGATGCCAGTGATAAGATAGGAGGTATCAGTATTGGGCTGATATCAACAGGAAATGCTGGATTAGTCGATGTTGATGGTGCTGGTGCCTACAACAAACACAAGCCATGCTCTGAATGGTTAATTGACCATGCGTAGAACCGTCGAGTAGGACAATTTGATGACAAAGCTATTTCCTGACTGGTTTTGCATTGCTTTTGGTCCTAATGTGAGGACCTTGCGTCCCCTGCCCTGATCTCGCTTGCTGTTGAGGTAGGAGCCACTAAAGGTGTGAAATGCATATATGCAACAAAGCTCATATCCGACTGCATTAAAATCAATGGCAAGCTAAAACCTATAGCAACTGTTTCCATAATGATTTTCTCATGGCCATTTGGTAATCAGAAGTCCATTGGCCTGAACTTTAGAGTGGGGTGTGAGATGCTCTTTATGCAGGCAAGGAATAGCACAGCATGGCTGAGGGTCTGCAGTGAAAAAGGTAGGCCTTTGATTACATCCGGTGGGGTGGTTTCTGAGGATAAGCACCCACTGAACCTCCATGGGCCATGCACTTTTTGAGAATGATTGATTAATTTGTCCAAAAAAAAAGCATAGCCCATCCAGAAATGTGATTACTTTTTCTCATTTAGTATTAATTATTGATTTAATTTAATGCCTGCTCTGTTCTCACCAGGCAAAGAATGTTATTGTATCACTATGGGTCCCAAATGTTTAAACAGGCCCAAGTTTGACAGTGCAAGACTTGGATGCTTCAGTTCAAACACTCATGAAGTACTTTAATTATAAACAGCTACATTTATATATATGATATAAAGTAGCATTTGGCAGACACCCTTATTCAGAGCGACTTCCAATCATCAGTTACAGGGACAGTCCTTCTGGATCAATGAAGGTTCGAGTGTCTTTTTCAAGGACACAGTGATAGGAAAGCGTGAGTTAGAACCTGCAACTCTGTGGCCATCAAGTTTACATGATGTCCCAGCATAGTATTGGCACGTAAAAATGGTACAATGTAATTAATTTGTTTTCAGATTTTAACTCGCACCGACTGGTCATCTCGTATTGGTACGTGAGCAAGATCTGACTGAAAATGGGCTTCATGTATGGAACAGTGTGAACTGGTGAAATTACCGGAGCTCCAGTTGTGAGAAGCAGTGAGTGTTTCAAAGGGAGGATCAAAGTACGTCTGCAGGCAGAAAGACCAACGCTGCCCAATACGGCTGATCAGGAATGCAGAGGAAAGCTGGAGCCTTACACTTTCACCACACACCTCTCCGGCTTCCCCTTTCACACACAGCTGGGGACGCTTTTCCAGGCACTGGTTAAGCCTAGGTCTGGAATAAAAAGGCTTTTCAAGCGTGAATCGCCACCGACATTTGTAATTTAATTTAATACTAATATGTGTCTGGAAAGGCGCGCTGTACACCTGTAATCTCTCGCCCCTGATCATTTTCACATATTTCAGTATCTCTGCCGCAGGTTTTATTGCCCTTATTCACCACTGGCCTTGATGAAAAAATACCCCCCCCACACCCAGGATTAGTCATTAAGATTGAGAAACCAGCTTTGGTTTTTGTTTCTTTCATTGCAGTATCACTGACTAACTGATTAATCAGTCTATTTCACTGTTGAAAGATGTTAAAGTGCCTGTATCCCACCCCTTTCCCAACCTCCCTTTATCCCTTCAAATTAAACCGGCTGTTTTCGCTAGTGTGCCTTCAACATGTATGTAGACAGCCTCTGATTAACTACCCTGCATTGCATCTCATTCAGACAACAGTCCAGGTTGAAACACTCCTTATAACTTCAGCATGGAAGGATGGGGTTAAACTACTGTTAGCCACAAAACAATGACTTCGAAACGGGCTGTTTCTTCACACCAGGGTCCACTGCATAGACTGTGGAGTAGGATCTGAAACTTTAATGTTTGCACACGTTCATAAATTCTTATTTTGAAATGTTGGCTTTCCATGATGAAGCTATGGTACGCAATGTAGAAACAAGCATCAAAGCCAACATAATGGATTATCATGGCATCCCTTAATCAAGGGCAGATAAATCTTAGGAGTATTTTAAGCTCATTCTTCATACTGTCCCGTTCCACCAGGTGGAGATATAGCAGCTTCGGTTGGGAGAATCTGAGGAATGTCTGGATCATAGAAAGCTGATAGGATATGAATAACATGCCGATATGCAGTATGTCAACAAAATAAATATTTCTTTAATAACGCTTGTATCAAAATAGTTCATCTTTCATTACAGCCCGGAGTAAAAGTGGGCCATAGTAGTAGTGTTACTTGGTCTAACTGGACATTGCCTTTTATACAGTCTTAAGCATGGAGCTCCAGAGAGGGTGCCTTATGTCAGCTTGAATAACGGAACATGTTCAGGGATCTGGAGAGGAGTTAAGGTCCTACTGCACACAATGCAAGATCTCTCAGTCACATAAACAGACAGTAATTCTTCTATTGTACAGGCAATATGCTTTGATGACGTGAAATGAAGATCACTCCTGGTGACCATTACTTCATATTCCTTCACTCTGCTGGTGCTGGGTCAAAGCTCATACTCCACTGACCTGCTACATCCTAGAAATGGCTGTACTGGACAAATTGTGGTGTTGCACTGCAGGGCACAAAAACACCCCCAAAGCAGTGTAACATGCTCCATTCTAGCGAAACATACCACCGTAGTATATATCTACACATACTAGCAGGACAAAAGTACTGGGACACATCGTATAACTTTTGTATTCCAGAGTCCCCTTACTTCCAGTGAAGTACGATCCTAAAGCTTTAGCATACGAAGGCATTTTGGCCAATCCCATGCTTCCAACTTTTCTATTCCAGTATGACTGTACCCAGTGCACAAAGCGAGGTCCATAAAGATATGGCTGGAGTTCAGTGTGGAAGAACTTGACTGACCCCATCCAACACTTTTGGGATGAATTGGAACGAAGATTGCGAGCCAGACCTTCTCGTCCAACATCAATGCCTGACCTCACAAATGCTCTACAGAATGAATTCCCACAGAAACTCCAAAAGCTGTTATAGCTTCAAAGGTAGGCCAACTCCATACTGAAATCTTTCTATTTGAATGCAATGGCATTAAAGTCTCTGTTGATGTCCCTATATTTTTGCACATATAGTGTAGATGGACATGTATGTACAAGCATCTTGCACTGCATTATATGTTGCAGAAATATCAGTATGCGATCATTCTAAGGGCCTAGAATCAGGAATTACTCCTGGAGATGTCCATGTTCTTCCTGAGGCATGGAAATGCAAATGCTGTGCAAGAAGTCAGCATGTGGTGGCTGGTGTTGCTGTCGTGAAACACTTTTGTAGAAGCATCAAAAACTGACCTGGTAGTTGCAGCAGTTCCTGATGAAAGATTTTGGTAATTTTACACAATAAAATAAAAAACTTCTAAGTGCACAGTGTGTCAGTATGAGCTTTACCCTCCAGCCATTGTTAAATATTGTTTATTCATTTCTGTCATCAAATGCTCAAATGCCATCACTGTCATTAGCTACATTCATCCGGTCATTTTGTGTCATTTTTTGTGTCCTATCCAATAGTAATTTAATCAGAATGGGCCAGATATGCCCAGGGATGAAGATATATCAGTCCTCCACATACTTTTTTGGCTGTGAAATGGTCAGTAAGGTGTGTCACCATATTGTTTTGTCTAGACTTACTAGTTTCTTTAGCACTGGGCACTGGATGAGCATTCTTTGCATTGAAGTGCTGTGTGCCCTTGTCACAAGTCATGAGTTCTCAGAATTTAGTTTAGTTCCTGGACACGTGCCCAGCCGTCTTTGGTTACGTTAGATTGATTACACAGCGTTTGGTCAGCCATCTCTCTTGACATTGACCTCTACCAGCTTGCAAGGTAGGGAAGAATCCTCCCCAAACTGTCAGCATCCTTAGAAAAAAGCAAAGGGCCCGGGCCAAACGCCAACTGGGAAATGGTGAAGTGTCTGTGGCTGACCACTGCAGGGTTTTTCTGCACCTTGTCCAGCCCTTGTCACTGTCCACTTGGCACTTGAGAGTTTTCTAGCTCACCGTCCAACCTGGTGAATCAGTGCGAGATAAAAGAACTGGAAGTGAACAAGAAAAGTTATCTGGCTAGGCTAGTCTGCTTGTGTTTATATCAGGGTTCTTCAATTTCAATTCTAGCATGGCTGGGTTCCATCACTGCTGAGTTATTTCCCTACTCAAACCCCATCCTTCTGGCGGAATCGAAGAAACTTTAGTTTTCCTTTTTCCAGTTCATGATTACAGACTGTTGCAACCATCCTATACATTTTCCTTTACCTATAGGCTCTGCAGACTGTCAAATGTTTTTCAGGAAAAATGTGAGGTGATGGCCTTGGTGGGCACTTGTTATTTTGGGGTGTCAGTGATTCTAGGTCAAGTTCTTTGCTTGTTAAAGGAATGGATTGGTGAAGAATCAAATGCACACAATTTTTCTCCAATTTTCCAGATTAGACTCCTTGCCAAGCCATTCTGAGCATTTGTTATTAGTTGGGGTCAGGAGGACTTCTGCGTCCGCTGGCTCCTCTTGCTAACAGTAGTGAAGCTGCAGTGCTGTAGGTTGGGCTGCTCTCCAGGAGGGAATCTCTTCATGAAGTGGACATCCTGTTGGTTGGGGAGAGTTTGTGGCCCTCGCCGTGGTCGGCCCTTTTTCGTGAAGCCCACGTACCAGCCCGTATAGCGTGCGGACATCCAGGCGGTGTAGTTGTTCTCCAGCATTATCTCAGTGAAGACGCACTCCACATTCCCACCACTGGCTTTCTGTGGACCAAATGTAAAATGTTCATATCATGTGGTGAGCCTTTCAGTCATTGTTTGACCATGGCTCAGAACTCAAAGGCACGCATCAATATCTATGAGCTAAGTATTTTCACCATGCTGGGCTCAAAATGGGCTAAAAGTGTGTTTACATAATGGAATGGCAGGCACATAATGCTAATGTTGTCAGCAAGGCAGTCATTTCTGTGAAAACCATTAAAGCTTTCTTTCATTTAGAACTTCATTTAGCATTACAGACGTTAACATTAATAGCAACTCACCCTTCCCACCAACTTGCCCCTTTGGTTCATGCAGAGGTAGAAGTTGGTCTCCATTCCTCGAATTCTCACCTGACTCCCGAAGGTGTCTGCCTCCACAACAAGCTGGGCTTATGAAGAGACAACACAGACAAGAATATAGACGGGTTGAGGTTGTACTCGATTTGCCTTTTCATTATCTCAGCCAGAGAAAACATTGCCAGAGAATTTTTGGGTTTTCCAGGGCGAGACACAGGCAACTCCCTTATCTGCAACTATTCATTTTAATAGGTATTAGTCATCTGGGCTAATCGAAATAACAAAAAAAAATGTCCTTCACTTGGTGCTACCACCTTGACAACTTCAGTCCACACTGGCCAATACTGCATACACTGCTCTCTTTCTCTTTCCTTTCTCCTCAGCTGTCTGATGGAGCGTGCTGATAATGCTTTAATCCCCTGCAAACTTTTCTCTGGTATTTAATTTGTATTGTAGGAAACGGCTGAGCACGTTCCCAATCGAGAGACTGCTTGATTGCCATCGGATCATTTGAATAGTCCTTGAATGACATGGAGGTCATGCAAGATCAATATCTACACCCCACCTCCCTCCCGCCTATCCACGCTTTCTCTGTCCTCTGTCTTTGTTAGTCTATGCCCTTCTCTTTAGTGCAATGGAACAGGCTGAATCCATCAACTGATCAATGAAGGGTACTTCTAGTCACAATGCAACCCCTTTATTCTTCTAACCCCATACACTCCTACGCTTAAATGGTTTTTGGTTCAGTACTTCCTATAACTGGTTCATTATGTTCATTAAAGCTGAAAACCTTATTCCCACATGTACATCTCATTTACAGATATGGTTCTATGAAAAAGCATCTTTTGAAGAGTTCTTTAGGGAACCAGAAGTACACTCATGATTACGTGTGCATGGTGGGTTCCTTTGGATTCCTTTTTTAAGAATATTTCCTTGTAAAAAAAAAAAAGAAGCTTTTTCGTGTTTTTTTCCTGAGCAGGACCAATTACACTTTAAACCTCCACATAATGTTAAGGTGTTTGGAGGAAGCCTTGAGAAACTTCTCACTATGTCATATTTTGAAAAGGTTCTTCACACTCACACATCTCATTTGTAAAAATATTTTTTAACGGAGCCAAAATTGTTCTTTTATGCCATTGCTCAAAGAACCATTCGTTATTTTTAGGCGTGCACTTCTTGTTGTGGGTGCAGCTCATCCGTGGATCCGTCATGCGCTTAGGGGAAGCGTTAATTTGGTGAATAACATTTCTATTCTATCCAAGTCCTTCATCATTTGAAAAGCTTCTTCACACTCATTTTTAAACGGGTTTTTTGGGAAAAGAACTGGTTTTTATATACTACCACCCAAAAAACCATTAGTGGCACCCACAGCATACACTATATGGACAAAAGTATTGGGACATGCCAGTTTTTCATGGTTTGGGCTAGGTCCCTTATTCTCAGTGAAGAGCAATCATAATGCTTTAGTACACCGAGACTTTTTAGACAACACCATGCTTCCAACTCTGTGGACCCAGTTTGGGGAAGAACCTTTTCTATTCCAGCAGGACTGTGTCCCAGAGCACAAAGCGAGCTCCATAGAGACATGCTGGATGAGATCGATGTGGAAGAAACTGACTGACCCACACAGAGTCCTGACCTCAACCCCATCCAATACCTTTGGGATGAACTGGAACGGAGATTGAGAGCCAGGCCTTCTCATCCAACATCAGTGCCTGACCTCATAAATACTCCACAAAAGAAATGGGCACAAATTCACCCAGCATCTCCAAACTATTGTGAAAAGTGTCACAAGAAGAGTGGGAGCTGCAGTTATTGCTGCAAGAGTAAACCAACCATATTAAAGTCTATGTCTGTATTTGAATGCAATGCCATTAAAGTCCCTGTTGGTGTAATGGTCAGACGTATCAATTCTTTTGCTCATGTAGTGTATGTTCTTTGTTTATAACTCTAAAATCTTGAACGGTTAGTCTAGCATAAACATTTAGGTTAATGTTAGATGCTAGCAATCACTTTGAGAACAATTTGTTTGGGACATCACAATAGCAAGTAAACAAGCCAATTACCAGGCTGTTTATTTTTTTCCACTGGAGATCATACACAAGAAAACAGTAGTGGAATAAATATTAGTGTAAGTTTTGCAGACAGCAGATGTAATTGCATTTGCATACATTTTAGGGATGTAGAATATTCTTACCAAATTTGTCCCCATCCTCTCCCCTAGCCAGGATCTTCCTGCCTAGCACCTGCACATGTTTGCCACTTGTCCTGCTGTACAGCTGGTACACCCTGTGATGCTTTCTGCTGAGACTATCCCTCACGCCTGTCTGGTTCTCCACGTGCTCCCCAAAATCGACACTGTCCACTGCTAGCACCTGCAAATGCATGACATCATAAAAATATAGATATCATGTCTTTTTATGCTCTTTTATATGTGATATAAAAAACTTCCCGATTATTTATGGCAATAATGCAGTAATGTTGTTGGTACACATTTGAATTAAATGAATTCAATGCATCACTTCACACTGCATTATTTATTTCTATATCAGGATTTACCTGCAGGATGCTTCCAAGTAGCAACACAGACTGAACACATCTGGCAGAACAGAAAGAGAGAGAAAATGAGATGTTGTTGGACCTTAAATATTCCCAATTAAATTAGATAGTCTTGTTCCATGGCTCCTGTTATCTGGTTGACTGGGATGTTCTATGAACACTGGCTCCTGGTAATTGGCATGAAGGTGAAGGACGCATGCATGAGACAGGTGGCACAGCGCCCTCGTCATTTTCACGGATGGCTCGAGCTGGACTTGGAGATCACGTCTAAAATAATTTGCAAACAGTTCAACTTACATGATGGACATTGGAGGGAGGATGGACTGCATGGCTTGAACGCAGCAATCGCTCCCAAAAATGGGGCTGCAAGCTGTTTTTTCTTTCCTCTTGAGATCGCTTCAAAAACAGGAGCCCGCGATCGACGTGAGCCCAGGCGAGCATCTGCGCGCGTTTGACAGGACGTCCGGAGTTTGAGACGGGGAGCCCAACTCACATGAATGAGACCATCCCCTGTTGGAGCAGCTCAGGTGAAGCCCACATGCTGCTGTTCGCAAACAATCCGGTTTGCAGCTTCTCTGTCTTCATGACAGGCTTGTTTTTTTATATCATGATTTTAAAGCTATTGCTAGAAAGAGCAAGACCCCAAACGAACACCTGGAGTTAAAGCAAAAAATGGGGGAAAAAATAGGTAGGTAAGGTGCTCTTCCAAGTTTCCCTCAATGTAGGCCAGTTCTTTCTCCCCTTTTCTGCCTTCTTTTGTTTCGGTAAAGCTCCCCTCGCTCGCCACAGGACAGCGCGTTTGCTGAATGGGGAGGAAGCGCCGAGCGCCGGAGTGGAACGAGGAGGAGGAGCGCGCTGGGCTGGGACGGTGCGAACGAGCGCAGCTTCAGTAGTCGCCAAGGGGTGGAGTGGGGGTGCAAGTGGTCCATTGCAAGGATACAACGTGTTTTGCCTCTTAAAACATATAAACTGATCAAGAATAAAAGAAAGCCGCCAATTATAACCACATTGTCCTGCCTAAAGATGGTCCTGCACTCATATTGACCGCTGGGGGGCGCTATGAAGCCCTCCCCCCAGATCTTGACCCAACAAAGTCACGCAGGGACATGACGTGGGTCGCACAAAAGATGTCCTCTGTCAAGGCCAACATTTAAAGTCACGTCCTGCTTGGGGACCACCCTGATTGATACTTGATACTTTGTTTATTTGGGGGATCAAATATCACATGCTAGAATGGAGATAAATAATATACAAATGTAATATTTAAACAATATAAAACCAAATAATAACAGAATTTGAGATTCATAAATATGACTGACTTGTGGGGCTTCACGACTATCTTCCGCAAACAGACCAACATCCTTCATGGGGTTTGTGTAAGAGAGACTCTAGCGCTGGTTGTTCAAATAGCCTTTTG
Source organism: Hemigrammopetersius urotaenia (assembly GCA_037974485.1). Classification (NCBI taxonomy): domain Eukaryota; kingdom Metazoa; phylum Chordata; class Actinopteri; order Characiformes; family Alestidae; genus Hemigrammopetersius; species Hemigrammopetersius urotaenia. The sequence goes on from JBBPDC010000035.1 coordinate 15,292,737, forward strand.
CTTGCTACTTTTCCAGCCTGGGTGCAGCTACTACTGGTCGATTAGACCAATAGCACCAATTTATTGACCTGGGTTGCCAGAACTGGCAGTAGCGTCTATATAATTTACATTCGGATCACCTTTGGTAAGCTTGACATCATCCCAACACTGCTGAGATATGAATACTGATGGACCAGTGGCTGCTGAATTACTAGTAAGGCTAGCGGCTCTAAGGTCTCAACCAACCACTACCACTGTTACTAAATCTTTCCCAACTTCCACTACTTCAGGGCCTTAGTATAGTTAAGCATAAGATATTCTCTCTGGTTAATTTAGTCATGACTTGCAGAATTATGGTTGATTGTCTCCTAACTCCCATTTTCTAACACAGAAGGTAATGTTCTCTGTCTAGGGATGCTTCACAGAGCTATGGCCAATTTTCCTTTAACCTTTGTGTTTTAGCATTTTAAAAAAAATGTATTGTATTGAACACAGCAGCCAACGGTGGTTCAGATGATTTAGGGCAGATACGATGTGGTCTTAGTGGAATCACTGGCATGCTGGCACAAGGCTAGCCAGACCAGTTACTTTACGTCTTCCTTCTGCTTTCCCTCATCTTGAAGACACTAAACAGAATTCAGGTTTCCTGCAACTGTGCTTAACTAGTGCGTCCAAATATCTACTGTTGCTGTTGCTTCTAAAGGATTTATGGTGACGGCTTTCATTGACAAGGAATGTGTCTGAGATTCTATGATTTATGAAAGGCTATCAGAGTTGCCAGTCTCTTGGAATCTGCAGGAAGATACTTGGAAGATGATTTTTATGTCAAGAGGGCAGTTTTATAATTGTCCTGCATAGCATGTGATTCTTGGTATACATATACGCAGGTGTGTGAGGAGTTTCCACTCTGTTACGCTCTGCTTAGAATTCATACAACCACAGGTGCATTCATAAGGAGGGTTTTCTGTCTAGTCCCAGTCTGGGAAAAGTCTGAGACCAAAAATATTTTCTATGAGCAAGACCCATCAAGAACTATTTTTCCCCACAGTGGTATGACACAGAGATTAGCCATGATTAGCTTTTCCTTCCCTTTTTGAACATCTTAAAAGCCTTTGAGGGGAACATTTAGAAAGGGAGTAAGACAAAACTCTATTAGAATATGACAGAATAGGAAAGAGTGTGAGGGAGGTATGTAAGCAAAGATCCATTCCAAAATGAACATTGCTTTGGGATTTCGGCAACACTGTCGAGCCTCCCCTCCCCCCTCTCTGACCACAACAGAACCGCAGACACCCGGTCAGCCAGCGAGCGCCAGTAGTGCGCATAGCCCACGCCCCTTTGCTTCAGTACCCCTGTACCCCATCTCGCAAGAGAGCTGTAGAGAACTAGAGAGTGTGCTGTGTAAATGAATGGATGGAGAGCTTGAGCCTTCTTGGCAGTACTGAACTTCCTAAATGTTCCATGTCACATTTCCCCAGTTTGCTCACCGGTTGTAATGATCATATTATGCACACAACCATTGCCCATAGCTCGCTGTAGCTCAAACATTCTATAGGATCCAGAGACAGCTTGTGGGTGTCGTTCTCTAATCTGTATGGTATTTCAGTGGACCTGGAGAGAGAAGATTGCACACTTAACGGGTCATAACATTCCTGTGGTCATCAAATGCAGTGGTCGATAGACAAGGTGTTGTAAAAAGATATATTGGGCCTAATAGAGAAAGGGAGTAGTGAGAGTGAAGTGAGTCCTGTCGCAGACTTTCTGTAGTTGTTGTGCCATTGTAAGTGAGCTTAAACCTCTGTTCTCTTTCTTAAGGACTGTTTGAGTTCATTACATTTTACTAGAGGGTAATGTATCTGTATACATTTTGCATATTAAAGACTAAACAGGCTGCAGATTCATACTGGATGAAAGTAATGCCCCAGTTATTACTGTCAGACCATAAAACCAACACACACTGCAGATTCATACTGGATTAAATTCATTTCACAAGTATTACTGTCAGGCTGTGCAAACTACACACACTGCTTATTCATACTGGGTCAAATCATTAATCACTCCACAGCTAATTCTATTAGACTGGATTAAAACCAAAGATTTAGTCAGATATCAAAAAGGGTTACAGAGGTAAGCTAATCCACTAAGGTAAAACGAATCCACCACTAACTGGACTTTACTGTATACCTGATGTATCTGCTGTGAATTGGTAACCCTTTGTCCCAGTGATCTTTCTTACCATTCTGACTCTCTCCTCTCTGAACAGATGAGGCCCTCCACCCAGAAGTGACTTTCAAGATGAAATGCAGAAATGTTGAAATAAGATCTTAGAGAAAGAGAGAGAGAGAGAGAGAGAGAGAGAGAGAGAGAGAGAGAGAGAGACTTCCAGCCTGTCTCCCAGCCTTTTCAGTGTCTCTTGAGGTATTTGCACCACCTCTTAGCTTATGTTTTATTTTAGATACACTTATGCTTTGAGTTCTGTTAGAGCATATCTGTAATTCACTTGCAGCACAGAGGCCTACTGTGAACTCTGATTGTTGTGTGTGTGTGTGTGTGTGTGAGAAAAGAGCCCTGTTTAGTTTACCTATTCTCTCAATGGAGTCAGTCTTGCCTTTCGTGTCTCAAGTATTTCAAGCTCAATTTTTCTTCGACCATTTCTCACCAGAACATGTCCAACCTTAACAGTTTCAGACAAAATAGGAGTGTCTCCCCCTTCTGTTTGTCTCCCTCTGTCTCGCTCGCTCTCTTCCTCTTGGCTCATCTTCCCCTCTTTCCAGACTTTGAAGGGAGCTCAGGCTTCTAATATAAGACAGGTCCCTACCACAACAAAGGAGGCAACTTTGACTTTGAATAAACACTCCCCCCCCCACCCCTCTCCTCCCTGTCTGCCCCCTCCCCCCCACTCCCACTTTTTCCCTCTCTGTGTTATTTCGCTCTTGGCCCGTTGAGAAGTATGTGCACTTGTTATGTGTTTTCCATGGTAGTCAGTCTTCTGGAATAGATTAGGCCAAGTAGGGGCTGAGGAGGGTGGGGGCAGCAGAGAGCTAAACTTGGTAGAGGGAGACAAAGGTGTAAAAGTGATGGAAGGGTGAAATGAAGAGATATAAGGAAGAGAGATTGATAAAGGAAGTGAGCGGCTGAATAATAATGAGAAAGGAGTATGCAGTGAAAGAGTGGCAGCCCAGTATATAGGTTTTATTCAATCCTTTTCTACTGTGACCATAAAGCAGGGGTGTCCAACTAATGTCCTGGAGGGCAGTTTTCTAGCACAGTGTGGGGATTTCCCTTCTCAAATACACCCAGTTCAACTCACCTATTAACTGGTTTATTGAGAGTGTTTGAGGAGAGGATGGATCAAAAAATCTCTATAGAACCTATATGTGGAACTAAACTCCTCATTATTAATAAATAACTGTTATATTCATAGCAGTTACCAAATGTATAGCAGTTTTAAAATTTAAGATTAATAAATTAATTAACACTGAGCCTACAGTTGTACAGTTTTTATTGAAATTGGAATGAGTTAAGGTAATTTAGCTAAGCTGATTACTTGAATGTCAGCTCACATTAGCTATTTATCAGGCACTTGCAATAGAACACACAGTGTAAGCGAGGTTTCAAAAAGAGCTATTTTTATAATTCTGTTCTTTGAAACTAGTTTGGTAAGATAGTCAGTTCAGCTAACACTTTATCTATGTATTGGTTATTAAAAAAAGTCAGAATTGCTTACTGAAATATAAGCAAGATGACAAATTTGTTTATACTCGAAAAGTAACTTACAAAAACACCAATAAAATTAGGATAAATAACTTGTTTTATATTCATAAACCTTTAATAATTCCTTTCATACGATTTATTTTGTAATAAAATATGACAAAAACTTTGGTTCTAAGTACATTCTACTAGAAGTGTACTTTAATAGCACTGATTTATTAAATATTAATAAATAATAAATTCTTTTTTTTTTTTGCTTGGCTGCTATCAGAGAGCAGGACATAGGAGCTTAAATTATAAAGCACATTTAAAATGTTCCATGGTTTCATGCCCCCATATGGCCACATAAGGTCCTGTTCAGATCCTCTGGTGTTCAGCCCTGAAGGTTGTGCCCTTTACAAGAGTAGTTGGAATTTGTTACTCAATATGGTTTCAATATACTAATAGGCCTTATACTAACAGCCCTGGGCCAACAGTTAGATTTAAATGTCATGCTTTGGCCCCTTGTCATAGACCTTATTGTCTCTCTTTTTACACTGGTGTATCCACTCATACTCCACTATTATAGTGTAATCTCCCAAATCCTATCTTATTCTACGGAGTATAACCATGTGTTAGGCCACTTCCTCAAAATGCATTTGCAATGTAGAACATTATGAGCTGTCATCGCCCCCACCAACCCCACCGCCCTCTACCCCCTCCCTTCTGCACTAGCTGGGTTAAAACCACAGCTCCCCTCTCTCTGCTGGCGAGAGCATGTTACCACAGCCAGCGAGCTCAAAAGTACATAAATGGACATTCTCAATGTCTCCATGTTTTCCTAGAACGGAGATTGTGCATTTTAGTCTGCAAACCACAGGAGTTCTGAATCTGTACACACTCTCTCCCATGCACACTCCTGTGGCAGTAAGGCATTTCATGAGTGAGGGTCTCAGTGGTTGACCGACGCTGCTGCCAGATCCTTGGCTTGCCAGAAAATCCATTTACTCTTCCAGAGCTTTCATCCTTATGGTGCATCTTCCATCAGAGCAAACTTGTCTAGTAAGTGTGTGTGTATGTATGTCCATGTGCATGCATTTCTCAGACAAAAATGGTTCTGTAAATTTTTTTTTAAGTTTTTAAATTATTCTATAAAAATATTACTCCAGTAATAATGATCCCAATTTTTTCTATAGAATTTTAAAACTTTCCTTTATATTGTGTAAAACATTTATCACAAACAAATAGAAACCAATAGAAAAGTCCAAAATTGCTTGGAATAAAATCGTCCCCTGGCCAGCCTTTGGTTAGCTACTACACAACTGGCCTAGGAACAGTCAAGTTTTAGAAAAATTCATAGATTGAAGTTCACTTTGGTCTCACTGTGAGACTATGTAGTGTGTTAGCTAATGTGATCTTTTTTTTTTTTACAGCATACTGGCAGACTGGAGCACTAATAAAAAATAGTCTGCTGCTCTTTGAACCAGGAAAAAAGCCAAAAGGATATTTAACTGAGGAATAAATGCCGAAGTGTAATAGTCTGATACTTTTCAGTTTACATGGAATGCAAAGAACAAGCCAGGTTGGAGAGTTATTTGCTGTAAGGCACATCTGGGTTTCCACAAATATGAGAAAACAAGGGATGAAAAAAAGAAAGAAGACAAAGGGAAATAAGAAGAAATTAGAACATGGAAATGGAAAGTAACCACACTGTCTCGACACAGGTGATACGGCCTATTTAAATATTCAAACAAGAATGGGCTATGTGCCCTGGCAGCTGGTCACATGACAGTAACCCAGTCCAACACAGCCATCTGGATTAGAGAAAGGTGTATAAGAATGATAGATGTGCCCTGGTGAACACTTAAACGCTAGTGGATGTAAATAGGAAAATATATACTAGCAATAAAAAAATTTTTCACACTACAGATACTTATTCTTGTTAAGAACTGGAAAGTATAAATGAATAGAAATATGTCAAAAAAGTTTCCTTTATAACAAGGAAAGTATAAATAATACCACAATGATCACCACAATGGATTTGAAATCATGTGATGTGCTTTAACTGCAGACTTTCAGCTTTTATTTGAGGGTATTTACATACAAATCAGACGAACAGTGTAGGAATTACAACAGTTTGTATATGTGCCTCCCACATTTTAAGGGACCAAAAGTAATGGAACAAATTAACAGTTATAAATCAAACTTTCACTTTTTAATACTTGGTTGCAAATCCCTTGCAGTCAGTTACAGCCTGAAGTCTGGAATAAATAGACATCACCAGATGCTGGGTTACATCCCTGGTGATGCCCTGCTAGGCCTCTACTGCAACTGTCTTCAGTTCCTGCTTGTTCTTGGGGCTTTTTCCCTTCAGTTTTGTCTTCAGCAAGTGAAATGCATGCTCAATCGGTTTCAGGTCAGGTGATTGACTTGTCCATTGCATAACATTCCACTCCTTTGCCTTAAGTTCTGAAGCATTGGACTGAATACGATTAGATAATGTTGCCTGAAACACTTCAGAATTCATCTTGCTGCTTTTGGCAGCAGTGACCTAATCAATAAATACAAGGGAACCAACTCCATTGGCAGCCATACATGCCCACGCCATGACACTGCCATCACCAGGAAAAGAATTCATACACCACGGTTGTTTTCTGTGGTCGTCCGGGGTTTTTGGTGTTGCTGAGCTCACAGGTGCGTTCTTTCTCTTTAAGAACAGTTAATTTGGCCACACCTAATGTTTTTGCTATCTCTCTGATGTTTTTTTTTTTCCAGCCTAATGATGGCTTGCTTCATTTATAATGACAGTTCTTTGGATCTCATATTGAGAGTTGACAGCAACAGATTCCAAATGCAAATAGCACACTTGAAATGAACTCTAGAGCTTTTATGTGCTCCTTGTAAGTAAGATAATGAGGGAATTACACACACCTTGCCACTGAACAGCTGAGCAGCCAATTGTCTTATTACTTTTGAGGCACATATACAAACTGTTGTAATTCCTACACTGTTCACCTGATTTGTATGTAGATACCCTCAAATTAAAACGGAAAGTTTCATGTCAAATCCATTGTGGTGGTTTATAGAGTCAAAAATTGTGTCGATGTCCCATTATTTATGGACCTGACTGTACTGTTTTACTGGGTTTGTACTGATAGCTGTGAAAAATGTACTAAGCTTCTACCTTGTCAGTTAACTTTACAATATTTGTGTTTTCCTGAGCAAATAGAATCCCACAACCCGGTAAATATATCCAATAAAGTGAAATTGTGGACAAGAAACAGAGGTTGAAAATGGTGAATGACTGAATGTCTGACTGTTTTTTTAAGTCATGATTTCTGTCTGCTGGAAGACTGAAGCCTTGGTGGGCGCGACCAGCCTTTTCTTTCTCTCCATAAATATCTGTCTCATTTCTGTGGGAAGCCTAGAGTTGACACAGCTGAAGAGCAGGTGTTTGTGGAACATACCTGTGTCATATCTTCCCTTCTCCCACACCATATTCTATTCCTCTTTATCTTCAGCTCCACTCTATCACTCACACATCATACTCATCATTCTGGGAACCCAACCCACTCTCATTCCCTCCACCCACCTCCCCAAGGGAATGTGTTTACTGGAAGCTGCATACGAACAGACAAGACATGCTGGATGACTGTGATTTCTTTATCAGTATCCAACCTATAGATCTCTCTCTCTCTTTCTATCCGTCTACCTCTCTCCCTCTGTCATGACTACATGTGTGTGCGCGCGCGTGCGCGCGCGAGAGAGAGAGAGCGCGCGCGCGCGCGCGTGCGCGCGCGCGCGCGCGCGCGCGCGCGCGCGCGCGCGCGCGCGCGCGCGCGCTCTCTCTCTCTCTCTCTCTCTCTCTCTCTCTCTCTCTCTCTCTCTCTCTCTCTCTCTCTCTCTCTCTC
>JBBPDC010000035.1:15300416-15311304 GCA_037974485.1 Hemigrammopetersius urotaenia
ACACACACACACACACACACACACACACACACACACACACACACACACACACACAAACACAAAAAAACACACATGAACACAAAAGCACACACAAAAAAAAACACACACACACACACACACACACACACACACACACATCTGTTGCATACCTAATGGCTGATTTTCCTGCTCAGTTCTGCTACTTTGGTGAAGACCCTCCAGCGCAGAGTGATAATGGACCACTCGGACATGTGCACGTGCCCAAGTGCAACACAGTACTGGACATGGGGCAGCCACATGTGGGGTAAGTTCATAATTTCATACATTTCTTTGCAGTTTTTGTTGTATTAAGACATTAAGTTGTTTTCAATTAAACAAACACACAACAATGAAATAAATATAAACATACAAAAACATACACACACACACACACCCACACATACATACACACACACACAAACACACACAATAGCTTTTGGATTTCTTCCTCTAAAATAGTATTCTCAAATTTGATTATAGCAGGTATTAAAAACATTCTTACAACTCTCCTTGCTTCTCAGGTTGAAAATTTTATTTTTTTGCAAAACGCAACTGAGGCAAATTAGTTAACAAATTACCTTCCTCATAGCCTTACACATATAAAAAAGGTTTAAAAAATAAAATAAATAAAACAACGTAAAATAAAATATTACTGTTGCTACTCACACAAATGGAAGTTTTGTTTATGCTGCAAAACTTGTAGAGGAAAAGCATACAGTGTATGAACTAAAAAAAATGATTTGACACTGAAAAGTAAAGTGTTTATTGCTAATCCCAGCAGATTACAAGACATCCTCTGAGTTTGGGGGTCTTCCAGATCGCTGCTGGACCCCTCGGTTTGACTACCAGCACAATGTGTACATCCCGGGAACATCGAGCTCACTAAGACCAGCCAGCCATGGAGACTTGGACATTTACAACTCATTTTCCACATTTGGAAAGAAGAAAAAATTCACCTCGGGCCATGAACAATATGAGGATGTTGTTATAACCAATGATCTTTTCAAATGAACCCATCAGCAGTTCAAAATGCATGAGCTCATGGGGGCTGGACCATTTAAATATTTGTGTGTGTGTTTGTGTTTGCGTTCAGTTTACACTCGGTCCCCAAAGGACTGAATAAAAAGATTTTATATAATTTCCTTCCGTTATGACGCTGTCCGAGGTGCTGAAATTGTCACATGGTATATTTTTGCATTAAATGTTAAAAAATATTCAATTTAAAGTGAGCTGTATGTTTTTTTAATTCAGCTGTGTAAAACACATTTTTAAAAAGTTATTTAATACTTTAGAGGGACATTCAGTGTTCAGACCAGTTTCAACACTAAAAAATGAATGAGGTGGATTGTGCATTTTATATTTGTATTTATATTTGTGACTTTTTTTTAACTTAAAACACATGTCTTTGTTTAGTTAAAATACTTATTTTCTAAGAATGTTTGCTTTTAACTAATACAATTTAATGGATCCTGTTAAAATGCAATCAATCAAAGTCAATGTCATACTTTCTGATTGCAGCTTCAGTCTCAGAAAGGTTAATGGGTCTTCTCAACTCTTGAGTAAAATTAAGTTATAAAATGGAAAAATACTTTATGCTGGATAGACACACTGCCGTTCAATTGCTGTTATTTTATTCTATAATAACTTATGTTGGCTGACACTAGAAGGTGTTCTGAGATGTTACCACAGACATTAGAAGGTGTTCATGTTTTTATTCAGTGTCTCATGGTTAATGGAAACACCAAGACATTATTAAATGAAAAATTATTTGTTTATTTATCTGCTTACTGAAAATAAATTTCAAATTTCAAAGTTTAGACGGTATTGTTTATTTTATGAATTAGTCTGTGGCTCTTTCTTTCATTCGGGATTCATTTCCCCCCCAAATTAGTCCGAATTTGTAACGTTTTTGTAAAATCGTCTTAATTGAACAATATTGCTTGTTAATTATTTTTGCCAGTATACTTTAGTCTTAGACAACAGTTTGAAGAGGATTTCACTCTAACTTCAGTCATAGTGGTCACACAAGCACATATTCTTTTACAAAAATAAAAGTTTCTAAATGGTTCTAATATTAAAACCTTATATAAGTTACACTCGTTTCCAGCACCTTTCTTTTAAGAACTTTCAACTGAAAGGTTACCATCCATTATCCAAACATTTTTTCTACGACATTGCTACACCAATTTATTTCTAACAGGACTTAACAAAAGTTTTTGTTCGCGTGGTGTCGCTGCTCTGTGGAAATCATGTTTGTCTTTTATTTTTATGAATTTGAGACCAGGTTTTGCTGTTTTGAGGATGAGCATGACAGAGGGCGCTGTTCTCGGCTCATCTCTGAAGGACCCCACTGGGCTGTGGGTGCGTGTGTGTTAGTGTTTGAGGAAGCCATGACAGCCAGCGATTCTCTGTAAATGTGAAGTCTCCCGCATCTCTGCTTAGAATGCTTCATTTATAAAATGCATGTAGGTTCAAATCCGAAGCGCCTCAAAATTGTTCGTTCCTGATTTCCGTTGTCTTGTTTCCTTGCCGCTGATGGAGATCTTCGCCCTGAGGATGTGGCAGCTCGGCTGGTTTGCTCTCCCCGCGCTGTGGAGCACCGCTACAGCAGTGACACGTTACTCCATACCGGAGGAGATCGCGGAGGGATCCACTGTTGCAAATTTGGCTGCAGATCTGGGGCTGGAGGCGCAGTCTCTCGCTGAGCGCAACGTAAAGCTGGACTACATCCACAGCAAAAGATACCTAGACGTGAACAAAGAGACAGGCGAGCTATTCATAGCCGAGAAGATCGACAGGGAATATTTATGTCCGGCCAAAACGTCGTCGTCTTGCTTTCTAAAAATGGACGTCATCATCGAGAATCCTATACGGATCTTTAACATCGAGCTGGAGATTATGGATATCAATGATAACGCCCCGCAGTTCAGGAGGGAGAGAATAACGCTCGATATCTCAGAAGCAGCGACGCCTGGGGAGAGGTTTTCCCTCACCAATGCGGTAGATGCTGATGTTGGACAGAACTCCATCAAGACGTATTACCTGAGTGACAGCGATGAGTTTACCATAGACATCCAATCTGGCAGTGACGGCACCAAATATGTAGACTTGATCCTGAAAGATACTCTAGATAGAGAGAAGCGAGCTGTGCATAATCTGATCCTTACAGCTGTGGACGGAGGTACACCTGCACGCTCAGGTACGGCCAGCGTCATAGTTCAGGTACTGGACACAAACGACAACGCACCACAGTTTGATCAGCAGGTGTATTCTGTAGAGCTGACTGAAAACACATCTGTTGGGACGCTGGTTTTACAGCTCAACGCCATAGACTTGGATGAAAGAACAAATGCGGAAGTGGAGTATTCTTATACCTTATACACTTCGGAGAAAACCCAGGAAAAGTTCTCACTGGATCCAAACACAGGAGAGATCAGGGTAAGAGACTTGATTGATTTTGAGGAGATCAAGAGTTTTGATATGTACGTGGAAGCTAGAGACAAGGCAGCACACCCTCTTTCCAGTCAGTGCAAAATATCAGTGTCGATTACAGATATGAATGACAATTACCCTGATATCACGGTCAAATCCTCCAAAACCTTAATTAGAGAAGATGTAGCAGTAGGTACGGCGATAGCTGTGGTGAGTGTGAGTGACAGGGACTTTGGAGATAATGGCAATATGGTCTTGTCCATAAGAAACGCAGCGATGTCGACATTTGCACTGAGCAAGTCAGCTGAGGATTATTTTGAGCTTGTGGTTCAGGAACCTTTAGATCGAGAAAAAGTGTCCAGATATGAGATCTTACTTCAAGTTACTGATAAAGGAGTTCCACCACTGACGGATAATGAGACTATCACTGTAGAGGTTCTGGATGTGAACGATAATGCACCAGTGTTTCCTCAGTCTTCTTACATCATCCACCTGGTGGAAAACAATGAGCCTGGTGCATTATTATGTTCCCTCACAGCCCGTGACCCAGACCTGAATGAAAATCAAAACCTGGTGTATTTTATTGTGGAGAGAGAGATTGCCAACACGTCTGTATCTATGCTGTTCTCCATCAATCCAGAAAATGGTGATCTTCATGCTTTGCGTACATTTGACTATGAACACGAGAAGGAATTTCTCTTTCACGTCGAAGCAAGAGACTCTGGAGTCCCTCCGCTCAGCAGTAATGTGACAGTTCATGTCATTATTCTTGACCAGAATGACAATGCTCCTCGAATTGTATCTCCTTGGCGTGCCAAAGGCTCTGTTATTGAGGAAGTTGTTCCTAAGGCCACTGACAAGGGATCTCTGGTGGCCAAAGTGATTGCAGTGGATTCAGATTCAGCACAAAACTCTAGAATTACCTATCAGTTCTTACAAGTCACAGATGCAACTCTCTTCACATTGGATAGCTACAATGGTGAAATTCGCACTGCCAGAATGTTCACATACAGAGACCCCAAGCAACAGCGGCTCATTGTTACTGCAAGGGACAATGGAGAGCCCCCTCACTCAGCCACGGTCACCATTAAACTCTCCATCATGGAGCAAGAGGTCACTCAGTTTACTGAAACTACTGAGGTGCCCATAGAGTATGACCTATTCACAGATTTAAACCTGTACTTGCTTATCGGGTTGGGCTCAGTGTCATTTTTGCTGCTAATCACCATTTTGGTCGTCATTGTACTGAAGTGCCAGAAAGGGGCCACCAAAGCAGCCCCTCAGGGCAGAAACAGCATCGTCAGCCAGAGGAACTCCACTATCGCTGACTCCACACTGATCTCCAGTGATGCTTACTGGTATAGTCTGTTCCTAGCTGAGACCAGAAAGGGGAAGGTGGTGGTTCGACAGCCATTACCAAATGGCACCGGCTATTTTGTGTCCAGTATACCACGGAGCTCCGCCCTTACTGGGACAAGCGAATCAAGGTCTTCCACTTTACAGGTACAGTATGCAAACTTATGCATTTACTCACATATTTCATGTATAATTATACGCCTCATTAATTACACAGCGTGTCAGAATTGAATTCATTGCAAACAAATAAAATGCGTTAAAGCACATACACATACATCAATTAAATATGCAAACTTAAAGCAAATATGAAATATATGATAAATTATGCCAGTGTGAACAACTATTGCTCCAATCAAAACATTAAAATATTATTTTATGCTATTTTTTTTTTAATCACTCAAGTATTTAATTGTATAAAGTACTATAACGCCAGCTTCTCTGCAGAATATTCAAATATGATGCTAATATTCAATAAGTTTGAAATATTTTATGGTATTTCCAGTGATGAATTAAGAGTTAAGAATGAACTCCATTCATCACTACACAGAGAGAGAGAGAGTTCTTACACACCATTTGACAACACAGTGCATGCTTCACTGTCAACAAAATCCAACAGGCATTATGGGCTAAAAATATTAACAGTGCTTGATAAACCTCATTGCTTTACTTAGTGTTTCTTTGCTTATTTGGTGGTTCTTTGTCCAGCTTGTATGTGCCTGTAATTGAAATCCTTGTTTTCCTCCTGTTCTCTGAAGTACTCAAAATGAAAGGAAAGCCTGCTTGAGGTACGCTGAGCTGCTGAAACCTGTGATTTGGTGTAGTAGTGTTTAGTGGCCTGTTTAGTGACTCTATTTTTGTTGGTGCAGTTCTCTCTCTACTGCTCTTTTAATGAGAACCATCCAAATAAAGAATTGTATCCTTTTTTCATGCATCATTATCAGAGAGTGGAGAGACATACACACCTGCAAGCACATGGTTATGTTGTACCACACACTCAAAACACACACACCTTTTCCTATCCACACACCTCCTTCCACTTTCCCTAACACACATCCTGTTGTTTAGATACTGGATTGTGAATCTTGTGAGTGTGAAAACACAATCACACAGCACCTTGCTGGTGACATTCGATTTGATGAGGCATTGGAATGAGATAATGAAGTCGTGGGCACAACTTAACAAGGACGTGGAAGTCATTTAGTATTGTCACGTCATTCAGTAAGTTGTGGGAATTAGACAATTGAGTTGTATCCACATCTTCCTAAGTTGTGGCCAGTTGTGTAAGTCATGGCCATGCATTAAGATTCTCTTCCCATGCATCAGTTGTGGCCATGTATTATTTTATTTACAAGTGTTGTCACCAGCAGGGCTCTATACAGTCACTCACCGATGTCTGGAGTTAAATCTTCAGTCATTTGTATTAAGCTGCTGTTGAGAAACCAGGTGCTAGTGAGAGCTTTGGCCTGGAACATTATGTCTCACAGGCAAACATTTCTGGGCCCTGTACAAATGAGGCCTCTATTTATTTAGTCATTTTCATCCAGAAGCCAAGTCATATGCAAACATTGTTATCTCAGAAAGCTGATGAGATTTTTCAAGTCATTGAATTTTATGTAGTAGTATAAAACATTCAGACATGATTTCTTTAAAAAGAAAAAATCAACATGTACATTTTTTCCAGTTGTGTACATTTTTGAGACTCAAATCCATCAACAAAATATGTAATCAAATTTAAATGTATTTTTATTTGCAAATAATTATGTAATCTCTTTATTTGTATTCAGTAATTGTGTAATCTCTCTGCTTGTATTTCATTAGTATAGCACAGATATAGTATAGTATATACTAGAAAATGATAACTGGACTTCTAAGGGTCACATTGAATACGACCTCTCTGATGAAAAATGTCTGGTAAGGTGTGGAAAAGGTTATGCCCCTTAACTGCCTCCCCCAACAGTTTTATTTTTACCTCATTGTCCCTCACAGTCATACACACAGTTGGGTGTGTTTAGAATTGTTTCCATCCTCACTGAGAGAAATTATAGTTTAACACGAAATCAAGCTGCTCAATTTCATTTAGGCTCCCAGTGTCAACTGCATTTGAGAAAGTTGTGCTCTGTTCATTTTTGACTAATACTGTTTTGTGCTGTTTTTCTTTTTCTGTTCGACAGGAATCTAGCAGTGACTTGCCTTGATCTCATGTCTTCTCTATAAAAGACTCTTCCAGTGAGAACATTGTTCTGTTGTCCAACATGTCCCACCTGCCTAATGACATCTTGACACCAAAAAGTTTGCATGGACAAGAAGATTGTGACTTCCTAAATATGGCAATTAACCTGTGAGACAAAACCCATGTCTAAAATGATTTCAGCAGATTTCCAATGGTGGAAGAGTATAAAAAGTCACACCTTTGCCCTTCATTGAAAGTATGGCACTTTTTTTTTCCATTTTTGAGGCTAAGAGATCACTCTGAGGTCACAATACAAAACAGAATTTTGGCTGCTTTGGACTGTGAATTTGACCCTGATGTATTTCTGGATGACTTCAATGACTGCCAAAGCATAGCTGGGCCCACTGGAACCACAATTCATATAAATGCTAGATTGTTGAACCGTCATTTTGTATAAAGTATGATCATAAGAGCACAATTTACTGAGCCAGGCATGTGGAATATTAATGTTTACATAATCACTGTCATAGCTCATATCTTTGAAGCAGTTAAAAAAGATGCTAATATAATTCGATTTTATTCTAATATATGTTTTTTACACAATTCCTATTCATCTTTTTCTCGTGAACATGTAAAGAGCAACAGAATTTAAGAGGTTTTCTTGTAATAGGAATAATTAGCCTAAATATAGGCTCTTTATACCTGTATCTTACATGCAAAAATGTTCAGCTCACATAACCCTTGAATATAATGCGTCGCTCTAAATCTGCCAACCTGCTTATGGTGTTTAAACTGGAAAGAAAGCCCTACATGCAGTCTTTTAGCAGATCAGCTGACCAATATGCCTCTTTTCACATAGCAAGCAGATGAGAGGGAGTTGTAGCATATACTGGAATATGTCTCAGGTCAGCTAATAGTAAACACTGCTGCTAATCTATGTCAGAATATAAAGTGTGCTAAAAACATTTAATTTACTTAATACAAATGTGTACATATTTTTTACACACATACACACAAACGTATACACACACACACACACACACACCCCTAAAACACACACACACAAACACACACACACATACATTATGGTCGAAATGTAAGTAGCTACAAAATTTGAAAGAAGCAATAAATAGCATATTAACATGAAATATTAGTCAAATATATATTTTTTCTAATGACTGTAAAAAATAAAAGGTTCATCGTTTTTCTCCATGAGCAAAGGCATCTGATTGACCAACAACATTAAAATGCAATTCTGAATATTACTAAAACACTGGGAAAATATTTTAAACAAATACAATAACAAAAACTTCATAGAAAGATGTCATGCTATACTGTACTATACCATACTATACTATTTAATCATACTGTACTGTATTATATATTCATATCTTATATATTTGCTAGGTTTACTTGTAAGTGTCATTTATGGCTCATTTTGAAGAATTTCCATTAGCTGGAAAGCAGTGTTTATCATACACTACTTTCCAACTCATTCATTTTAAATTAATTCATTCCATGATATGGATCGTTCTAAAAATATATAAAAAATAAATTATAAAAAAAATTTAAGCCAAGTAAATATCTTTTATTACTCACTAGCATAATTTGGAGAGTTTTTATTGGCCCATTCAAACAGTGTTCCAAAGATGTAGTCAGAAAATTCACTCATATATATATATATACTAATGTACTAATGAGTGAGATTCTAGTTGGTGTTGAATGTTATGTTGCAGCAGGATAATAAATTAAAATATTAAAACAAAAATAATATGTGTTAATGTTACAGTGATGGTATACATCTCTTTATTACATATGAAATCCACAATATTTCTCTGCCAATTCATCAAGTGTGGTTTAAATATTTTCACAAATTAATTAGACACCACTGCATAACTTTGATTTATTGAATTCTACTGTAGCTATGGTGACACCATATCACTTCAGCAAACCCCTTGAATTCCCTGGCTAATTACACCCTAAGGCATATCATTCCTTGGCTCTATGGACAACAGCGCAGCCTGGCTTAAGATATGGTAGAGATTCAAAGAATCCTGGATCCACTTTCCAGGCCGTACCAATTAAGGCGTGAAGTTATTGCAGATTTTCGCGCTTTGCAGGATTTGAATTATATGCTATAGATGAAACATGCATTTGACTGAAACAGAGTGCAGATGGTTGGTGTTATCTTTTACATCTTTTGCCATGTAAAGACACAGGTGATCAGTCATGTGATCAGTAATAACATCAACAGATAACATGGCTACAAGCAAAAATGGAAAAAATGCTACTTATTGCTTCTTAAAAATTTATTAGACTGTTCTTTTATATCAAGATGTGTATTACTCTGTGTGACATTCTAATATTGTATAATAGGGTCTTGAATTTGTATTGCTTTTTTCATGATATGTGAATGGCATACCTTAAGAAAACAAAAATATAGTATATCACTGCTTCTTTAATGACATGTCATGTTCTGCATTGTACTATTGCTATAATGTTGGCCAGTTTGATTCGTTTAGTTCAACCAATTGTGTATCTGGAAAATTACAGATTCATAGGAATTTGCATTGGATGTACTTGATTCTAATTTGTGTCATTTATTATGAGAAATGTGAAAATGATGCACACAGTTGAATTAAGTCATCTCAGTGCATAGAGTTTTTTCAGTGTATACTTTAACTTGTAAAATAGAAAGGAAAGATGTTAAAGATTATGCTGAAATGGTGATTCTAAATTATGACATTGAGAATGCAGAGAGATGGAGAGATGGAGAGAAAAAGAGTGGAGAGAGGAGAGAGCAGGAATAGTGCAGCACAAATGTAGGTCACTGGTCTCAGTTATAATACATGTGCTGCATCTAGATGGACAGGAAAAGTACAAGCCTTTGACAAGGACATAACCATGTCCATTTTATTTGAAAAAACACTCCCTTATTTTTCAAAGGACCCTTATAATAATAATAATAATAATAATAATAATAACAATAGTAATAATACTTATTATTATTATTGTTGTTGTCATTGTTGTTGTTGTTGTCGTTGTTGATATTAATAATAATAATAATAACAATAATAATAATAATAATTATTGTTGTTGTTGTTGTTGTTATTATTTCATGACATTTGTACATTTGTTTGCTTTTGTGAACTAAAAACAGTCATTTTAAATTTTTATAAGATTATTTTTAACCTGACTTTATCATTTAGAATTAAACAGGCCGTTTTTTTTCTGTGCCTTTAAAACTATGTAAATAGTCTTTGCTTTGATTGGCTCTCCTGTGTTATTATTCATTCAAAAAGCAATCAAGGTTCTTATAACTTATGAATGGATGGCTGATGCTGAACTGCTGTATAGAAAGATATACAGCCATGTAAAATCATTAGAGACGGCATATTCTTTTTCTGGTTATGGCTTTTGTGGGAGGATGTCTGTGTGAAATGTGTATGTCACTATTGTTTTATACACTATTGACCACAGTTGTTTCAACATTCTAAACAAAACCATGTTTAGAAAAAAGTAAAAATAATACATAGAAATAATTCATTATAACTTGGAAATGTTAAACGACGCAACACTCTTACATTATTTTACAATCACAACAATTAAAATAGTGATGTTAAGAGCAGTGTGTGTGCATGTGTGACTGTTTCATCCCATCAGCAAACTGCTGTAGCTGCTGTAATACAGCACATAGAAAAGCTGCTCTACTAACACTACTGCACTAACAGCACATATGGAGGCATTTCTTTTTACACAGCTCCCACTGCAATAGTTCATTAAAGAATAGCAACTTGTGCATTTTACACACACACACACACACACACACACACACACACACACACATACACACACACACACACACACACACACTGCTGCAAACTGTACAATGAAAAATAAAAAGAGAAACGA
>JBBPDC010000035.1:15311404-15326054 GCA_037974485.1 Hemigrammopetersius urotaenia
CTCTCTCTCTCTCTCTCTCTCTCTCTCTCTCTCTCTCTCTCTCTCTCTCTCTCTCTCTCTCTCTCTCTCTCTCTTATGTTTAGTTACATTTGGCTGGAGGCATTCTGTATTTTATTTATTTGCATATGCGTGCACACATTAGAATCAAGTGAATTCAGTGCATTCTTCTACCATTCAACACTATCCCATTCAATTCTGGCTCTATAAATAAGGAAGGAACCATTTTTATATTCAAAGGGGAAATGTCATTGTAAGCCTGATTCTGGGTGAGGCCCTAGTTGGATTTCACTTTGGATTCCACTTTGGATTCCAGACTCCAGCAATACTTTATAATTTATGGATAATAAATGTCTCAACCCACAGGGCAGGATAAAAAAACAAAAAAAAAACCAAACATGCTGCACACACCAGAGTAAAGCAAATAGTGTAACTCCAAATGGCTATGCTTCATCCATACCTGTGGCCAAATAACCAGCTTAACATCATTACATTTTATTAAATTAAAAACAGCCTCACAAGCAACATAGCTTTTTCCATCTTCTCGCATGTCTCTTTCATTATTAACCATAAACAACAACATAACTACAGCCAGTGGCTATCAAATAAACATGTGAGAAAGATAAAGTTTTACTAACCGCACGACAGTGTTACATATAAAACAATAAAGAATGTCCTGACTGTTTTCAGTTTCACTTTTCATAACGGATACATGATCTAGATCTAACCAGACAGCAGGGCATTAAAATCAGAAAAAAATAATGATCCTGGAGGAAACTGCTAATAATACACTTCGATAGCTGATTCGTTCGTAACTTACCTGAACAGCTTTAACTGAATCACACACTTCTTTGAAATCCTCAGAATCTCAATCATGATATTCAATCTGTCAGTCTGAATGATATTTGTGAGAACAGAGTGTGTGCAGTGAAAAAGTTGCCTGATATACTGTTGGGGAGTGTCCACAACCCACTGCTACCACTGATGTATTATGCAAATTCAGATTTTATTAGTCACATACATCATGCATGGTACCTTAAAAACAGCATAGCGGTTTAGGATAACAGATAAAGTGCAGGTGCATTACCAACAAGACTAATTGTACTGACACAATAGTAGCAGTTCAGGATAAATAAAGTGCAGGTGTTACATGAATGTATGATGTACAGTGAGCAACATAAGTATTTGAACTCCATGCGATTTTGCAAGTTCTCCCACTTAGAAATCATGGAGAGGTCTAAAATTTACATTCACACCCGCCTGAAGTTTGCCAATGACCATCTGGATGACCCACAGGAGGCATGGGAGAAAGTCATGTGGTCAGATGAGACTAAAATAGAACTTTTTTTTACATATAAGAACAGTATTAATGTGGATATGAATATAATATCAGAACAGCTTCTTTTATTCTAAGAGATGAAGACAGGTTGATACATGATCATATCTAAATTAATTATTTGTTTTTGGTACAGAAATGCGCACAAATGTCATTAGTGGATCAAAAAACAAAATACAAGAAAATGTCCCTTTAACTAATACCTCAGATAGCACAAAAGTTCTAGATTTCTTTTTTTTCACTAAATCAAGAACAGTTTAAGCACGTTTACTTTTAACCGTGTTTTACTCCAGACTCACGTGTAGTGGAAAGTTCTCAGAACTGTATATCTTGAGGATATGCTTTGAAACACCTTTGTTGTCATAGATAGGCATGAAGAGGCTGACCTTTGTGGATGGGTGACTCACAGTTGCGTGATGAGGGACTGGTATGAGCTTGTGTGTTGGCAGCAGCTGGGTCATTGCTTACCCTTTCAGATAATGACCCCTTCCAGGTCACTCTGACCAGAGGGACACATAGAAGGCAGGAAGGAGAGATCAGGTGAGATTCTGCCTCTGCTCTCATGGGACAGTGGGATGGCAGGTACAACACACAGGGAAATGTATCCTGAACGTATCCTCCTTTTGACTGTGCAAACATTACAGACAATAAAAGAATTTTAAATAAAAAATCTGAAATTTTCTGAAACGCAAAATAAAATAAAGAAACAAGCAAAGTCTAAATGTAAGTACAAGTTTTAAACACAAAAGTAAAAGTAAATAAATTAAACAAGGAGCAGCAGTTAGAGATTTTGAGGTTTTGAGGTTTTGAGATTTTAATATGTAACATGTAGCAGCAGTGTGTACAATGTGCAAATGGAATGTTAATGTGCATTGTGCCATACTAGCACAGCTATGTAAGCAGAGTAATGTAAGCAGAGTAATGTAAACAGAGTGACCAGAGTAATGTAAGCAGTAGTGTAACAGCATGTACAGTATTGCAGCATGAATTAATAATGATGAAATAATAAATCAGTTATGCTATGAAGTATGACAGTTCTTAAATATGGAAATGAATATGATATGAGTCCCTTATGGTAATGATATGCTAAGAGTGTGGGGAGTGGGGTTCTGCTGATGGCCTGAGCAGTCCATGTCAGGTCTGATGTGGACAAAGACATCCTTGAGATACAGCATCCTCTCCACTGGAGCTCTGTTGATGACGAGGGGCTCGTAGTCTTGCTGGTGTCTCCTTCTAAAGTCCACCAACAGCTCCTTGGTCTTGCTGACGTTCAGCTGGAGGTGGTTGTCCTGACACAGAGGGAGTACAGCAGTGGCGAGAGTACGCACCCCTGTGGCGCTCCAGTATTGGTGGTGAAGCTGTCAGATACACACCTACCCACCTTCACCACCTGAGATCTACCAGTGAGGAAGTCCAGCACCCATGCACATACACAGATCCCTCAGCTTTGTGTACAGGAGCAGATCTGTGGTGTTTGGGATGGAGGAGAAGATGATTTTCTTGTGTTCGTCGCTGATGACATCACCATTGTCAGGCTGTAGTTAGCACTAGCCACATGGCTAACCTTGAAACAGGCGAAGAACTTGTTCAGCTAGTTGGCGAATGCAGAGTCAGCATTAATCGTTGTGGTGTCCTTGGCTTTGTAGTCCGTGATGGTACGCAGTCCATGCCACATGTATTACCGGAAAGTGAGATTCCAGACGCTCCCTGTACCAACGTTTGGCGTCCCCCACTGCGCGCCTGACACTGTATGACGGCACTTTGTATGCGCTCATGTTGTCGGTGGCGATACACGCGTTGTATGTGACGGTCCTGGCATTCACTGCAGCATGGATCAATCTGTCCACCCACGGTTTCTGGTTCGGAAATGTCTTGATTCTCACTGTAGGGATGATCTCCTCCGTTAACATGCTAACGAAGCTAACTGCTACATCCATAAACTCATTCATGTCGTTCTCGCATGGCTGGAGCATGTCCCAGTCTGCATCATTGAGCACGTCCTGCAGCGTAGCTTCTGATTGGGCAGACCAGCATTTCACCTCCCTCATGACCACCTCTTCCCTACATATGTGCTGTTTATACTGGGGGTTGAGCAAAGTGGCACTGTGGTCGTATTCGCCAAAAGCTGGCTGTGAAACAGCGTTGTAGCCCTGTTTGTGTGGCATGTAGCAATGGTCCAAAGTTCTAGCTACCCTGTGGGACACGTAACATGTTGGTAAAAGTTTGGCATAACCTGTCTGAGGTTTGCTTTATTAAAATCTTCTACCACAATGAGTGCTGTGCCTGGGTCTTTGTTTTGAAATGCACATCATGTATTTCAGACAGTGCTATACCTGTGTCCGTGTGGGGTGGGATGTAGACTGCTGTGGCGATGACCGAGAGAGAGAGAGAGAGAGAGAGAGAGAGAGAGAGAGAGAGAGAAAGAGAGAGAAGGTTTTCATGCACTTCAGAGTAACACGTATGTATGTGTGTGTCCTTGCTGAGGGCAGTGCCGTTGCAGGCTGTGTGTGCAGTCTCTCTCAGCTGGGTGCACCTCCACTCAAATCCAGCACGCTTATATAAAGCAGGCCAGAGACTGGAGCAGGGCTCAAATTCAGTTAATGTTCATAACCAAACTCAGTCTGCACACAGTCAGAGGGCAAAGAACCCAACAGTCAACAGTGCATCAAATCAACCTTTTTGGTCATATTACAAAGTTCCAAAAAGCAGATCTGATACCCTGTTAAAAAGGGTTAGAAATATAAAATGATGCACAGAGAGTCTTTTAAATAAAGTGCCAAAATAAAAACCATTTAGCTTGCTTGACGAACCTTTCAATTCTTCCAATGGATGGTTCTTTAAAGAACTAATTGTGTAAATTAGATATTTAAGCATGTAAATATCTGTCATATTCAGTATTGATTAAATATTGTCCTACATCATATCCAACAACAATATTCCTGTGATTTGGCCAAACATAGTGGTTTTCCACATATGAGCTTCTGTTCAGACTGTTAGATTTCTATGTTGCTGCTGAGATGATGTGCCCTCCCCCTCCCACCCCTGAGAGAAGTCCTGGGCCTGCTGTTAGTGGGTCACTTCACGTGGGACAGTTTTTATTTCTGAAGAGACTCCTTGATGTCTTAATCCTCTTTCCCTTAGTTTGTGGAGCAGATGGGAATGGATGCCACCTGATGTGATCGTTAAGAGAATGCGGCGTAGTTCGGAGGTAGTGAAAGATTTGGGCTGTGTTCACTGCAGGGGCCAGGTGTGTGGAGCCTGCTGGCGTGTGTAATTGATAGGATTGTATCCATTTCCCTTCCATTATCAGACTTAAATAAACACACACACACAAACCAACACAGCTAAAAGAGCCCCAGCTGGAAATGTCACTGGTGCCTTTTACTCGCATACCAGAAGACCTACATTGAAATAAAACCCATTCATTTAGTATTTATACAAAACGAGGAAAAGATGCTTAACTTTGGATGGGTGAATTTCTGGGGAAAACTGAATGGCAGAATATTTCATTTGAGATGTGAAATATGTATAATATTTTAGGTTTCTGGGTTGAACGTAGTGTCAGACTCCTTTTTGTCTTTAATATTGCATGTGATATAGTGCAGACGGACAGAGAGGGTCACAACAAGCGAAGGGGGGCGGTGGCATAGCAAATGACCAACTTTTGCATTTGGCCTGTGTAGACCAGTACTCTGCACATTCTTTATTTCATACATTTAACTTCAAACCAATGTCACAAATTATCTCTAAGCACTGTGCTCTGGCCATGCACTGTTATTGGTACATTTTTAAATAAAAGAGATAAAAAGAGATGGGATAAAGAGAAGACTTGGATCCATGAGTATAGATAATACAGTTTCTGACTAAGCTTCAGCTTCAAAAAATATTAACAAACTCAGTCGAGGTTGACTCATTTTACACACAGGACCAACAAATGTTCTTCATTAGCTCAGGTGTAGATACTTCGGTTGTAATTGTACATGAAAAACACATGGGCACATGAAATATTTGAAAAAGTAGAGAGACTTATTTCTCTAAATAAATCGAAATAAATGTGGATGAACTAAATCATTTATGTTGGCAAAAAAGCAACAGAATCTGCATTCTAACTGAGGTGGTGCTGCAAATTGCTTTGGTGGATTTGTTGTGGTGGTGAAATGAATCATTTTAAAAGTGGGCGGTCACATCCCCCCTAATACAATGGTTCTGACGCCCTGCTCGTACACAGAGAAGTATACAGAAAAGCAGACACAATAGGGTTATAACATATGTATTTAAACTAGAGGTAGAGGTTCTTCATACTTTTAAAGGACTGTTTGCACTCATTACATTACTGTGATTATTTGACGAACCATTCACTGAAACATAACTCAGAAGAACTGATCTCTGACCCCTTTATTTGTAAGAGCATACACTAAGCAGTATATTTGAATAAACAGAATTACAAGAGGGGTATTAGCTTCTATCGTAAATGTAGCAATACCTGAAGCAGGATATCCCTCATATAATGTCAAAGTAGATGTAAACCCATCTAAGCATTTTGCTCCAGATTAGTCTGGTTAATGTGCATATCTAATACAATGAAGATATTAGATATTGCAGGAGATATCACTTAAGCGATATGAAAATATCACTGCTCTTTCTCATAAACAGAGCCATTCTTTGCAATACGCAGAGTGAGCTGCTGTTGGTGAAATACAGAGGCTGTTTTTGTGAACACCTCACCAATTTTGTGTTTAATAAACTCCAACAAACATTGTAAAAACTGGACAAAACTTGGTTTTCCTTGCAAATAGAAAAACATTCACTACATGACTGTACTTTTACTTGATGAATATGAATTATTAATAGACCTGCGGCATTGTTTATTTTCTGTTTTGACCAATACGAATATTCATAATTGCACTAAGGAATATTTGTACACATTTCTGAAATTATTTTCCTAGTTCTGTTTAGGTACAGAGCTCAGTGCTCAGTTTATGTCATAAATTTCAGAGTGAAAAATAAATTCACTGTACATGTTGATGGAGGCGCAAAACGCTTGCCTCAGGCGACCCAGTCTGTCAAATCGTTGGCATCATGATGATGATGATGATGATGATGATGATGATGCTTGGGATGGGGAAGTTTACAGAAAGTGGAACATGTACAGCTTTTTGCAGACATATTCAAGCTGGCACTCCTCGGGAGCACAGATAGCACAGTCCATGTTTGAGAAGGTAGTGTCTGTCAAAACAATGTAACAGGTAGAGTTTTGGTACAGATATTGAAAGGACGACCATACAAAAGTCTATTGTCACGGTCAGATCAAAGTTCATATCTCCATACCTGGCTCCTTACAAGCTTGTCATTTGCTGACTTGCTTTATGGTTTTTACACACTGATCATTTTTTCCAGGTGAAAAGCTAGGTTATTGCAAAGATCTGTAACATTATAATAGATTGCTTTCTGGCCATTATTCATGGTACATTATAGCAACATGAACTTGCACACTATAGTATTTGTGACCACAATTACAACAACTGTATAAAATCAGGTGTCTGGAATGCGTGAGACATCCGGCTTCAAATGCATCACATCCCAGCTGCTGCTGTGAATAAGAGATGATGAAAATGCAGGGAGTATTTTTTATTTGAGCAACCAACACTACCAAGCAGACTTTTAAAACAGCAGAGAGAGAGAGAGAGAGAGAGAAGGGAAAAAAACTGAATTAAATAAGGGCACGCAGTCGGAGGGCAAGAAAAAAGAGAATGGAAAAAAGACAAAAAACAAACAGAATGCGATAAATAGGTGAAAAAGGAGAAGGGCAGGCAGAGGGAGGAAAAAGGAGATGAGTGAGTGAAAATGGGAAGGGGGAAGGGAAGAGAGGAAGTGAGAAAGAGAATCAGGGAAAGAGAAGGAAAGAGATGCAGATGAAGAGTGAAAATGAAGAGATGCAGAGAGGGGGCAGAGAAGAAGAATGAGAGAAGGAGGGAGGAGGGGGAGCGAGAGAGAGAGGGAGAGGGAAGGAGGGTGGGGGTGGTCGAGCGCGCGCACGGTGAGATGCAGCAGCACCAGTGGAAACACACCCGTCAGCGGCGCGCAGAAGGGAAAAAAAGAAAGAGGAACGCAGCACGGACAAAGGAAACATGGACGCATCCAAGGAATATCCGCACATATTTAAAATGGCGTTTACGAGCAAATGCGTCGCGCTCACGAGCGGGGAAACCAATTAGCCCCACGTTAATGCGGCGGTGCGAGACGAGACATACTGCGGATGAAAAAGACGGAGGGCTGATTCTAACCCGCCGGCGGATCCAATGGTCTTGCGATGGCTCTCGCGGGAAAATGTAACTGTCCGGGGAAAAACGTGCCTATTTTGTTTTTGATGTTTCTATGCTGTGGCCTTGCGCTCGGACAAATACGATATTCCGTTTTAGAGGAGCTGGACAATGGTGCGATTGTAGGTGATATTGTGCAGGATTTGGGGCTGGACATTCGAAAGCTCTCCACCCGAAAGCTCAAGGTAACATCTGATGGCGGGAAACGGTACGTGGACGTCAACCCAAAGAACGGAAAGCTGTTCGTGAACGAGAGGATCGACAGGGAGGCACTATGCGACGCGAGCAGCTGCTTTTTGAATCTCGAGGCGGGTTTGGAAAACCCGTCTGAGGCGCACAGCGTTGAGGTGGAAGTGGTAGACGCGAACGACAACGCGCCCCAGTTCCCCAGGGACGAGTACCAGCTGGAAATCAGCGAGTCTGAGATCACGGGAGCGCGCTTTCCGATCGAGCACGCTCAGGATCTGGACGCTGGCACCAATTCGGTACGGGTGTACCGGCTCAGTCCGAACGAGCATTTCGCGCTCGACTCCAACAAGCCGTCGCCAAACAGCAAGCATGTCGAGCTCGTGCTCAAAAAACCGCTAGATCGCGAGCAAACGTCGCATCATCAGCTGATCCTGACCGCAACGGATGGCGGCACACCGGCCTTAACCGGCAGCACCACGATCAACGTGCGCGTTTTGGACGCGAACGACAACAACCCCGTGTTCGATAGCTCGGTGTATAAAGTGAAACTGCTCGAAAATTCACCTCGAGACACACTCGTGATTAAACTGAACGCCACCGATCAAGATGAAGGCACCAATGGAGAAGTATTTTATTCATTTAGTAGCTACACCCCAGAAAGGGTCCGGCAGATGTTCAGCATGGACACCAACACTGGAGAAATCCGCGTCAGGAGCAACGTTGACTATGAAGACACCAATTCCTATGAAATGTATATCCAAGCCATGGACAAAGGGCCAGCCGCAGTGGCAGCCCATTGCAAAGTGGTGGTGGAGGTAATGGATGTTAACGATAACATTCCAGAGATTGTGCTCTCCTCCTTGTCAAGCCCGGTGCGTGAAGATGCCCGTGCGGACACAGTGGTGGCCTTGATCAGCGTGACGGACCGAGATTCTGGCCCAAATAAACATGTGACTCTGGAGATCCCATCTGGTCTTCCTTTCAAAATCAAGTCCTTCAGGAACTACTACACGCTAGTGACCTCTGCCTTCTTGGACCGTGAGACCACTGCAGCCTATAATGTCACCCTCAGTGCCACTGATGGCGGCACCCCTCCCCTCTCCTCCCAGAAGACGATTCAGGTGGATGTGGCAGATGTTAACGATAATCCACCACGCTTTGAGCAGACATCCTACACTGTGTATGTAATGGAGAACAATGCTCCTGGAGCATCTCTTTGCACAGTCAAGGCTCAGGATGTGGATGTAAACGAGAATGCCCGCATCACCTACACAGTGCTAAATGACAATAACCATGGCATTCCTGTCACTTCCTACGTGTCAGTCAAACCAGACACAGGCATTGCCTATGCGCTCCGCTCTTTTGACTATGAGTCACTGCGAGAGTTTCACTTTCAGGTCAAAGCTCAGGATGGTGGTATTCCTCCCCTTAGCCGTGTAGCTACAGTCTACATTTATGTGATGGACCAAAATGACCACCCGCCAGAAATTGTGAGTCCTCCAGGCAATGGCACTCGTTCTACAGAAACGGTCCTGAAGAATGCCGAAGCAGGTGCACTGGTCAGCAAGGTTCTGGCATATGATGCAGATGCTGGACAGAATGCATGGCTCATTTATTTGTTGGACCAGTCCACAGATCCAGACTTGTTTAAAGTGCATGAACACACAGGGGAGATTCGCACCACACGCCGGGTTCTGGAAGATAACTCCACCTCGTTCAGTCTCACAGTGTTAGTGAAGGACCATGGTAACCCATCCCTCTCTTCTACAGCCACACTTAATATAGCTGTGATGGAGGTGCCTCCCAAGGTCATCCCAGACCCCAAGAAGATAGTCCGTCCGAACAGCACACTGCTGTTCTCCAATGTAACCCTCTACCTGATCGTAGCCCTCAGCGCCACCACATTTGTGTTCCTGGTCACAGTGGTGGTCTTAGCCATTGTCCGTTGCCATGCCTACTGCACTCAGCCTGGCTCATGCTCACCGTGTTGTGTGTCCCAGAAGAGTTCACAAGAGGGTGGTTCTGGTGGTGGAGGGTCTCAAGCCAACAACAATGTGGTTCTCCGTCGTGATCTCAAAGTAGAACCACACTACATTGAGGTCCGTGGAAATGGCTCTCTGACCAAAACCTACTGCTACAAAACATGCCTGACTGCCACATCCGGCAGTGACACATTCATGTTCTACAACACAGGCCGGCCCGTAAGCGGTACCTGGGGTTCAGAGCGCTTCTTCACGGGTGGCAGCGGCTTTGTGCGTAGACTCAGCATGCCAGATGCAGCCCTACAGGTGTGTTTCACCTCAGTGTCTATCCTTCAGTGACATGATTACATATTTGAGGATCACTGTATTCATAACCAACAGTCCAATTCTAGGGATATGAACATCTCTGTTTGTAGGGCCTGTTGACAATATTTTTTATAAAAGATGTGGAGCCTGTGCACAGGGTCCTTTCCACTTGCAGTCTGTAATTCTACAACAGTGCTTTTCAGCACTCATACTGCATTAATGTCAAATGCTAAGACTTTCTGGAGACGCGCTGCATTTCTGATGAATAAGGGATTTGCCTCTGCATTCGAACTTGTCATCACATTTCCCTGTTGAGCTGGTCCTCTCTCTTGTCTGTCTGCCACACAGACCTGCCTCTTTCCATTCTGCTATCCAAAGGCCTAACATTTGAATCAATGTGTTAGTAGGATTGTGATTCATTTGTACATTTGTGTCTACTTTTACATATTCTACATTACTTCTTGCCATAGGCCTACATCTACTTTGGTCTGTGTATTCACTACATCACTATTTTCATTTTATCTTAAGTGCATTATTTGTTTCAGAAGCTAGAAACATACAGGAATCTAGAAATACATAAAAGAATCTCACTGATGTCTATGAAACTGTTAAAAGCATTTGAGACAGCAAGTGACACAACAGAAACACCTCTAGTGTATGTTTTTAGTGCTGGCTCGTTGCTAGCAGTTGTAAAATCATACGGCAAGTTAAAATGCACTGCTCTAAATAGACCAGCAAGCACAATTATACCTTGGCAGGCAACATTTCTGAACTGGCTTACAACAGAATGCTTTTTGTTAAAAACCCTTGCATAATCTAAAAAGGAATGTTTGTGTTGTGCACAGCATTTGTGTTCATCTGATGTGTAAATGGCGTTACATCATGTTCAGTGTAACAGGCAGGGATATGGAAGTTAAGTTTTAATTGGCTTGAGTGAGATCTGATGCTTTACAATGTATGTACTTTTGGCTTATGAGAGGTTTATGTAATGCTTACAGGTTTTGATGGGGTTGCAGCATTAGAATAGAGGGGGCAAGGATGGCGTTAACAAAGAAGTAACAAAGAACCCACTGAGTGCAGCAGTAGCTCTAAACCAGAAGCCTTAGATAAGAAATTAACCTCCAGTCCTTGATTCATGGCCTGGTAAATTAGATTGTGTGGGAGAGGCAGACACGCTCCCTCCCCTCTGAATTCACCTGATTAAAGAACATTATTTACCCAATTTATCTGGGGCACTCACTAATGCCTCAGCCCAGCACATATTCCTCAACCCAGTTCTTTACTAGGACTGATATAAAAAGACTGCCTGGATCTCCCTTACAGTTTAAGCCATTCCCGCCTGTTACTGAATTGTATTGCCACTGTCACATGAAACAGCAATAACTCTATTCTGTTTTTTTACAACATTTGAAACTGAGTGCAGTGTTCCCTATGAGAATGCTAAAATCAATGTTTTGGAACAGTTTGGTCAATCTTCTCATTTTACTACACTATGTTGGCTGACGGGAATGAATTCTCACCTCAGAGTGTTCAGTGCTCCATAATGGAGATATTGAGCAGGTTGCAAGACAAAATGTCCCTTTCTGACCAGTACTGAGTGTATTTTCAATAGATTTGATTTGTGGAATAGAGGATGCTTGTATCCCATTTCAAGGAGTCAGCTGGTTTCTTAAGATGATGTCATTCCATTAAGAGGGGAGTGAGGTGGCTCTTGGGTAAGGGGAGGAGGACTAGAAGAAGGTGGAGGCTGAATGAAAATAAATTATGATGATGAATGAGAGAAGAGGAATGAAGGAAAAGATGTTTGGGGTGAAGAATGCCCCTGTGAAACAAATGTGGTTCTTCTATGCCCTTGCCCTAATACCCATTTCTGTTTTTAAGAATGCATTGTATTATATTGCAAAGAGGAGAAATATGGACAATATAAGGTGGCTGGAGTTCATCTGGATCTAGACACAGACGGCCATCTGTGGAGGTGAAGGATTGGATGGATGTTAAAGAGTGGGCAGAGAAAGTGTGGAAAGAGTGGGTGATTTAGTATTTGTAGTTTCAGTCCCTCAGACCTCATCTGCTAGGTGACTGCTGTCGCAGTAATTCACCAGAACAGTCTCTAGCTCCTTCATGAGCTTATGAGCTTTCACACACACGCACGCACGCACGCACACACACAAACACACACGCACACACTCATACACTCTCACACACTCTCGCGCACACACACACACACACACATACACTCACACGTACGCACAAACTGCAGCTCTCATGGACCATGGCTCATTGCCTATCAACAGTCTCTGTTAGCTGTAGCTCATATCAGAATGCAGAGAGCACAGACTCAAGCAGAGCTTTATGATTTATTGATGAGAACCTATCTAACCCTGTGCCACCTCTCTCTCTCTCTCTCTCTCTCTCTCTCTCTCTCTCTCTCTCTCTCTCTCTCTTTCTTAGCCCAAGGGACCGAATGCTGACTGGCGGTACTCTGCATCTCTGAGGGCAGGAGTGCAAAGGTAAGCACTTTTGTCCTTCTTAATCTACTGAAACGACTTCAGTCAGTACCCTGCCCATCCCAACCACAATATTTAAATATTTAAATAATAAGAGTATACTTATTATTTGTTTGTTTGCACCATTTATAAACATCAGCTGTTATTTATGTTATGTGAACATGTTATGATGAATGGACCAACAGAAATGTTCCAAAAACCTCATTACTTACATGAAGTTGATTGAAGATTGAAGTTGAAGATTGGAATGTTTGAGATTTTAGGAAATGAACAAAAACCATCAAGGTTAAAGTGATAGAAGTATTGTATGAGAAGAGAGAGAGAAAGTAGAGAGATGTTTGATCTGCATGGAGGAAAAGCAGACATCATGACCCCCAGTGGTATCTTCACCTCTGCATGATCCCTATCCCCATGTGTCCCCATGTGAGCCTCCTGAACACACATGCATACACACACATGCAAGCAATGTTTCATGTATAACTTATAACCCATAATTGCTGGGACAATACACATGTAATGAAATAGTATGTTAAACGAAGGATAGGAAAACAATGTTTGGACCATTTTGACTAGGCAAAAGGTTGTTTTTTTTTCCGGGGGGAGAAGGGGTGGTTTAAATGATTTTTAAAATGCCTCCCCCTAATATAATGGTTCTGGCGCCCATGCATAAAAGGCATCTCAAGCCAAAATTTTAACCTAGAAGGAAGAATAGAATAACACTCCTTCACACATTTCTCCAAAACTGCATGTAACATAAGAAACTCAGCAACAGAGACCATTTTGTCAGGGAGTTAGTGGGTTACAGATAGACATGCTCAGTTTGGGTCTGAGTGCCTGGTCGAGTGTGGCTGGCTGAGGTGACCGCTTGCTCCTGCCGACTCGGACCGTCGGGTTATCCCCTAAATGCTTTGTATGTTTTTCACGAGCAAGTAACACAGTTAAGAGTGCCTGAGCTTTTTTTTAATATATATATATATTTTTAAAATGCAGTAAATGCATATTTTTATAGTGTAAACCCCAAATATGCTCCCAAAAGACATTACCCTGCAAGAAAATATAAAGGTAAACCCATATTTGTACTGTACCATTTCACGGAACTCCGGCAGTACTAGACTGTAAATACTGTACCCATGTTACCTGTACTGTAATTCATGCACGTGCGTTTTTTTTTGTTGGTATAAGCAGGGTAAATACAGCAATAAATTCATTTAATTTACAGTAATAAGAAAATTAAGGGCTTTAAGAAGAACAAAACTGTTTATTGTTCATTTTTGATATGGAAATGTGGCTGAATTTATGTTAATACTAGTGCTGTCAAGCAAATACAATTTTTGATCTAATTAATTACATGGTGTGTAATTACATGGTATGGTTTAATTGCACATACATACAGACATTACAAGAAGCAGTTTTTACCATTTATTATTGAATACAGGCTATAATGGTCATGACATTATCACTGACTGAACACAAACCAATGAATTAGGTTACAGTATATGACAGTTGTAACTTATTGAACACAAACCAATGACACTGGTTACAACATCACAATTGGTTACAAATGACAGTTTTAATTATTACTGAACATAAACCAATGTCTACGACCATGACAATTTAGTTTATTACTGAACACAAGCCTATCAACTAAATTGCAATGGACTTTGTTGTTATTGAACATAAGCCTGTCACTTATGCTACACTAGGCTAAATTCTTATTTTTCTTTTAACCAGTTGCTAAGACAGACTAGCTTGAGGGATATCCTACATCTTCCTGTAAAGTTGAATCCACCTAGCGGTCTTCTCGCGTCAGTCAGAGCTGCGAATCGGGTTAGCGCTCCTTAACTTCCTCCTGATCTGAACCGCTCAGAGACGGGTCGGCCGAGTCGTGAGTGCATCCATCGGTTAACTTTCGCCACAGAGTCGGATCTAATTCGGGAGGTTTAATTTAACGCTACCTGAAACACCAGTACATGATAGATTACACGAGTTAACTTCCTTTCTAACAGAAAATAT
>JBBPDC010000035.1:15327052-15342965 GCA_037974485.1 Hemigrammopetersius urotaenia
GGAGCCGAATCCGAAAAAGGATCCGAGTATCCCAGCTCTACTAGCTTGCTGCAGTTCTACAAAGTGTAACGTCACATATCTATACGCGTTAATTGCGTTAAAAATATTAATGCGTTATTTTTTTCTGTGATTAATTATTCTAATTAACGCGTTAAATTCCCAGCCCTAGTTAATACTTAAGTTACAAAATTAGTAAATAATATTTTTCTTTACTATTTTTCTAGGTTGTTTGTTTGTTTGCGGTGCTTAGCAACCCAGCACAAGGACGAGGGGGCATGGTGGACGAAGTCTGTCTGTCACAAAAATAAAAAAAGGAGATCTGCAGTTTTCCGTTAGTGCAGAACAATTATTAGTTCGGTTCTTAGAAAAAAAAAACGATTTGGACTGAAACCACGACTGTTGTTTTGTTGATCCCTGTTTAAGCACCAGTACAGGTTCCGTAGTAGATGTGTGGTGTGTGAAAATTTAGGAACATTTAATACTAACTTTGCAGCTGCATTCTGAATCAGCTAAAGTGGTCTCATTACCTTCAGTGGAAGTCCAGCCAGTAGAGAATTGCAGTAGTCCAGTTTACAGATGACCATGAATTAGACGAGTAACTGCATAGCTTCAGTGGTGAGGAAGGGTCAGATTCTTCTAATATTGTAAAGAAGGTATCTGCATGTCCTGAAGAAGTGGGATAAGAATGACAGTTCTTCATCTAGCATGACACCAAGATTTCTTACCTTCTTTGAGGGGACAATAACAGAATTCTCAAAAGAAACAGTGAGGTTGTAGCTTGGTGATGGACAGCTGACCTTTGATGAAAAGCAGCTCAGTTTTGCTGAGATTCAGCTTACAGTGGTGGACCACCATCCAAGAGGAGATGTCAGACAATCTGAGATGTGAGTTGAGACCTGATCATCACAAGAGGGGAAAGAGAGAACACCAGTGGACAATGCTTGGGCAGAGCCATGCCATGCTACCTGGTACCACTGGTCATCAGGGAAGCAAACTGTTGCCAGAATGTAAGATGTTGAGTTGGTTTGAAAAGGATGGAAGGAAGAGATAACTGGTCTTTAGTTGTTGATATCTGAATAGTCCAGCGTGGGTTTCTTCAGAATTGGTGTGACCATGGCACACTTGAAAGCATGGCCAGTTGTTAAGGAGCCATTGATGATGTAGGTGATATGTGGGGTTAGATCCGAGGACATCTGGAATGTACTTGATGGGATAGGGTCGAGTGGAGAAGTAGTGGGTTTGCTGGACATCAGAAGCAATGACACATCCTCAAGAGAGTTGAGAAGCCAAGAAACTGGGCAGTATTGGCTGGTCTCAGGCTGACAGGTGGCTTGATGATTGGCAGGAAGGATCTACTAATGTCATCAGTCTTCTCATTGATGAACATGGCAAAGTCTTGGTGAGTGAGCTGGAAAAACAGGGTGAGACAGAGATTTAAGAAGTGACAAAAATGGTGGCAAAGAGCTTGCGAGGGATAGATGCTGATTCTTCAAACTTGTTTCTATAGAAGGAAGACTTTGCAGAAGTTAAATCAGTGGCAAATTTGGATAAAAGAGAGCGATAACTAATAAGGTCGCTATCACTAGACATTT
Organism: Hemigrammopetersius urotaenia; assembly: GCA_037974485.1. Lineage (NCBI taxonomy): Eukaryota > Metazoa > Chordata > Actinopteri > Characiformes > Alestidae > Hemigrammopetersius > Hemigrammopetersius urotaenia. Next base: position 15,328,645 of record JBBPDC010000035.1, read on the forward strand.
TCCTCCATCTTCTTTCCGCTGCTCTCAGTTCCTTTCGGTTACTTCAGACAGCCATGGAGCCAGGGGAGAGACACACTTTGGTATAGAAGACAAGGGGCGGAGTAGATTAATTGAGTTGTGGAGAGTTGAGAGAAGGTCATTGGTGTCTGATTCTACTAAAGATGGACAGAGGTGGACAGTTGAATTAGGGAAAGATATGGAAAAAAGAATAGAAGAGGAGAGCGAGGACAGAGATAAAAGATACATTTCTGCAAGTAGTCGTAGGTGTTACACGTGGGTGATGAGATGAGGACATTTGAAATGTAGAAGATGATGGTCAGAGACATGTAGAAGAGTAGACAATATATTGAACATAGGAAGTGATCTGGTTGATACTAAGTCAAGAGTGTTGCCTGCTTTGTGGGTCAGGGGAGACTCGCTGAGGGACAGGCTGAAGGACAATTGTAGCATCACAAGCTCAGAGGTCTGCAACTTGTCACCTGGAAGATTGAATCCCCAAGTAGGATGAGTGGAGAGTCGTCAACTGGAAATGAGCTCGGGTGGGCGTCCAGTTTGTGGATGAATTTACCCAGCAGGACAATGATATGGAGCTTAGTTGGATATGTTATAGTAACAGAATAGAATTCAAAGGATGAGATGTTGAGCTGGGATAGATTGAGAGGCATAAAACATATATGTGAGAGAAGCAAACCTGTACCCCCTCCTCTGCCTGTAGTGCGAGGAGAGTGAGAGAAGGATATGGCAGAGGAGAGCAGCTGGAGTAGCAGAGTTCTCTGGAGTGATCCACATCTCTGTGAGGGCCAGGAGGAAAGTCAGCTTTCTTAATGCAAGTTCGGCAATTCCACAGACAACCATGAACTAGTGTATAAGGCTGTGGAGAAAAAAGCAGCTGAGAGAGGTTACTGTGATTTCTCCCACTGCTTTGTGTAACTGAAACAAAATATAAAACCTAAAAAAATACACATGATACTGAATCATATCCCACTCCTAAAAAAGGTTATCCACCTTTTTCTATAATATTGGAAGCCCATGCATTTGTGTTATTCCAAAAATGGTTATCCCCTTTTTTGTATAATATTGGAAGTCCATGCATTTGTATCCTGAAAAGTTTTCCAAAGTAAATATATACAAACACAGAGACACACACACAAGCACATCTGGTAGCCGAAGGCCTCGGCGCATATCTGCAGTGACGTGGTGGATATAGGTCATCAGCATTCCCTGCACCAGATACACAGTCCTTCAGCTCTCTGCATGAAGGACAAGTCAGCTGATAAACTGCGGACACACACACACAAACTCTCAAGTGTGCACTCTCAAGTGTGCACTCATACAGTTATGAAGGCCACTCAACCTTATTGTTATCACAGACACTAGGCCTGATGCAGTACGTGAGAACAGGGAGTGCAAAATGTTATTTTAATTATTTGTCCACAATGTCGCCTTGTAATACACATTAAATTGACATTATGTTTACAAGCACTGTACATAACAATACAGACAATTGTTAACCATGTGGGTGTTACTCTTTTGTCAATGTAATTTGGTAACATTGCAGCCTTTTTGCACTGTGGTACATGTAGAGTAAGACCCCACTTTAACGCAAATCTGCGGTTTCAGTCCATCACAGATTTTCAAGCCTCCTGCGTCTGAATACAGATAACTGTGACGTCTGGGCCTCATGTTCCACGCTCTCTCATCCTCGTGTTGGTTGTTTATGTTTGGGTATGGCAGTTAGCAAGGCAATACGACTCCTAAAGGGAACAAACCTTTCCCAAACATAAACATGTACAACCAGCATGAGGACGAGGGGGCGTGGCAGACCAGATGTCACTGTCGGCTGAACTCCGAGGTGGGAGGTTTGAAAGTAGCCAATCTGAGAACGTTATTTATTTCTCCTTGCTGCTGATTGTCTGCTGCCCTGTGAAGCATTTGTGCCATCCAGAATTTCCACTACTGAGTATCTTGATGTTCTTGTGTTTTTTGTTTTGTTCTTTCTAAAACCCTGTCTTTTGTTTTTACTGTAAATTAAATTCATTCATTTGCTTATACCAAAGAAAACGCGTATGCATGAATTACAGTGTGGTCTGTATAGGAGTAACATCAGTATTTTGCATTCTAGCACTTCTGGAGCTCATTGCGTACTGTACAGTACGTGTACAGGTTATACTCTGAACCCTTTTATCTATAGACATAAAATGCAGTTTCTGCCCAGTTTTAGGTTCCTCGTGTAATGAGGGCTTGAGGCAATCAGGATGTACAGGTGAGATCCACAATTGTTGAATAACAAAAACAAGAAACAACAATACAAACATGAATAAGGGGTTAGCAAAGAACAATAATAAAGGGCAGGCTTAAACATGAGAGACTAAGGAACTAAACACAAGCCCAAAAACGGTATTCAACTGGAATATCACAAGAACAGGGTCAACAGGTACCATATCAATAATCCAGAGTCAGACACTAAAACACAGGGGATATTTATGCTAACTTGGAAAACAAGAACACCTGGGTGGGGGAGGAGATAGGAGAAAGACACAGATGAACAGAATAACAAGGTTATTGGGGTAAGACAGAGCACAAGAGACTTACATGGATGCACAAACACAAGGCTAATGTAAGTAAAGATTCATGGAGAACAACATAAGAAAGCAGAGGAAAAAGACACAAGGAACAAACAAAGAAACTGGGAAAACAGACAAACAATGTTTGTCAGTTAAACTGTGCAATTTTTTGGAATACATTTCTATGGATTTTTTTATAGCAAAATCAAACTGTTTTTATTCCCTGGTCTATGAGCATGTCAACATTTGTAAAATACTTTATTGGAGGCAGTTTCTAGAGACATTTTTTATATTAAGAAAGCAATACATGTGCATTTTATCTCAGCACAACCATTTTTACGTACTGCCAGTGGTATAGCCCCTAACTAGGGACTGCAAATCAGAAATACATTTGTGTAGTCATCCCTCGTGACAAACATACTTTGCACAAACTGCGCAGGGTGTTCTGGCTCATGAAGCAGTTTCATAACGTGAGCAGAATACATAACATTTAAAACTGACACAAAAGACTGGGTTACTGTATATACTGTTGTTTTAGGACTCCATATTTGACAAATGTTTGATTAATTACCATTTATGTGCATCTGATAATTCACATTTCATTGAATTATCTACATATTCTGTTATACCTTTTACAACTTCCTGCTCTCTGACGTCAAAGATGGCCAGATATTATTAATGCTACAGCAGAGTACAGGCCAATTGTCAGCTTTAGAAATATCTAACCTAGCCCAGAGCATGCACATGGAGCACTTGGGGTGCTGGACACACCCTGTGCTGCATTGCAGATGCCCTGCTATACCCACTGCCTCATAGCTCCACATTTCCTACATTCATTATGAATGTATGGAACACTATGGCAAAATTTAACACCTGCCAACTGTGCGGTTGCTTGTCATTGTTGCCATGGCAATCAGCACTGAGGCCTGAGGTGTTCCATATACTGCTTAGGAAAACTAAAAATGAAACATCTAAAAAATAAGAGACCACAGCAATTTATTTTAAAACCAGCATCTCTATAAGTATGACAATGATTCCTTGCCCATTCTGCTTTATGAGGTACTGATTGGGTGATCACCTGAATTAAATCTTATTTAATGAGGACAAGTATAAAAAAAAATCCACTGCTATAATCGACACTCTCCAGTTTGATGTACTTCCAGTCTGCTAGAAGCTACTTTTTGTGGTGGTCTATTTGTTTGTTAATATATACTCTCGGGGTGCTCTAGGAACATATAGTGTACTGTATGCATTTCAAAACGTACATACAGTCAACATATGAAAACTAAGCAACCCAGTTTCAAATCATGGGTTTACTTTTTTCTTCTAAAGCCACTGGTTGTTTAATTCTGAGTAAACACAGATTTGAAAATGGTCATTATAGACTATGATAAATTATAATTTTAGAACACAATCATACATTGTCAATGAACAAAAAGAGAAAGAAACGAAAACACATCCAATTGTTGTCTTTAAAAAATTGGGTCATTTGCAGATTGCAGCCATTTGTGATATCAGCATTGCAGAGATTAACATTGTAATAACAATCAGCAAGCAATATATTGTATATTTAATGTGCTTACTTTTGGCATCATTGCTTGCCTTAACTGTTTCTCAGTGATTCTTTTCTGTTTTTGTCACACCTTTGTCTGCCTCCTCCAAGTCCAGTCTCTCTGCGTCTATTCGCCATTTCTGCTGTCACTCCACATTCGCACCTCACTGGAATGAAAACGCCACAAAAACAGACCATAATAACCCACGGCAACTCTATGTCTCATCTCACACACAATGCAGGGGCATCAGCTCACACACAATCTGACATGTACCTTTAAGAGCTACACATGTATGCAGGCACACACACACACACACACAAACATTTACATTTATGGCATTTATCAGAAGCTTTATCCAAAGCGACTTCCAGTCCCTAACTACAGGGGGCAGTCTCCCTGGAGCAACTTGGGGTTAAGGGTCTTGCTCAGGGATCCAGTGTGCTGAAGGTAGGATTCAAAACCATGACCTCTTGGTCTTGAGGCAAGTATCCTACTCCATTACCAACAATGCGCACAGAGGCATACAAGATCAGCGACACAAAATAAGTGAAGCACACAGGCTTGACATAGCTTTTTTCTTTATATGGCTGAGAGCTAGAACGGGCTCAGGGATGGTTTGTCCTTCTTTATTTAACAGTAATTTAAGAGTTTGTTGTTTTGCACCATGAATAGTTATTAGAGAATCATTATTTTCTTTGTTTCTTTGTTTTACAGTTCTGTTCACATGGAAGAGTCCGCAGCAGTGATGCAGGGAGCCCAGGGCATGCTGGTGCAAAACTGGCCCACTGTGTCCAGTGCTGCAGGTGAGTTCACACATGGAGTTTTGACTGTTTTTACACAGTGGGAAAGAGATTCATGTAATAAGTTAATATGCTGTGAAGAACATGGACTATTCACTGATGACACAAGAAAAAATTGGCTTGCACATTCTTATACACATTTGACTCGTTTACAAACCACTTTGAATGGTTTTTAATGATGTAAATGATATAATACAATGAATATGTACATCTGTCCTTTCAAAGATTTCCCGTGTGATCAAGTGTTTATCAAGTGCCCCACTTCAGCCCCAGTCTAGAACAAAAAACATACAATTAACTTGCATACGTAAGGGCCTACTTACTAATTGTCACTGTAATTCGAGCTTATTTTAGGAGAGGATAAAAAGGAGGTTATTGGAGTTTCGTTCTGATTTAGCTAGACCACATTAAAACCCATGTTAATTTCTACAATAAACTGGCTCTTTCAAGGCCAATTTTTGCAAAAGTTGTAGAAAAACGTTTTTAAGAAGTCCACGTCAGCCTTCCCTTTACATAATTTAGGAATGCTTGTATTAATTTTGATGATTGTCCTTCTTATGCTATGTAACTGAAACTCAGAATAGTTTAATAGCGTTAGTGTTACCCTGCCTTGCAGCTGATTCAGGTCATGGATTAAATCAACCTATCTTAGAGGTGTGGCTTATTATTTTTTCATCAGAATCAATGCTTCCATTGGTCATTCTCTTTTAGCCTGAGTGTAATAATATAGTTTAAGGGCATGCCTGGTCACATAATCTGTTTCTGCCATAGTATCACCATATATAGCAGGTGCTATTGGCAAATCCTAACAGTGTTTCTTCCAAATCAATGATTGCATCATTTTAATTAAATTAAAACACACTCTGAAACTGAACCACATGCTGGTTTCTCAATAAAACTTATACATCTGTAAGCAGAGCATGGATAGGTCAATACTCCTGTAACATTAGGCCAAGGTGACTAGACTAGTCTTCAGTTTAACTGAGCAATATTTAATCATCAATGTGTACTTGCTCCTCTTTTTGTGATATTGTGCCCTCATGGCATGCCTGTGAATGGGCATGTTGTACAAAGGCCTGCACTACATCACCTTTTGTCAAATATGCAGGTGAAATGCAGCAGGCCCTTAATTTCTATCTAATTAATGAGTTTGTATTTATACATTTTAGGATTAGTTGGGATTTGGCAGTATATCAGGTTTTTTTTGGTTAAGATTTTTGATATTTAAACGGCATGATGGAGGACTGAAGTTAGGTCAAAGAGTGCACCGTGTTCAAGTTCAGTACTCTCACCGATATCGATGGACAGAGGGAGATCGTTTGGTTGTCCCGTTAGAGAGATTGGACAGCAGCTGTGGGTCTCCCGAGTGGTAGATGACTGAAATATTGACAGTCTGATAGAGCAAAGTTAGACTGAACTGACAAGAGCAAGAGTGAAGTAGGAAGGCAGCATTTGAAACAAAATCAATTCATTTTTTGTTTACTTCTTTGTGGTTAGTGATATTGGGGTAACTCCTTGGTCTCATTCCTAGATGCACTACTTAACTCTCTGCATTGTGTTGGGCTGATCTGGGTGATTAGTGCCAAGCTGATATCGACTTGGTGCAGATGTGTTGTGCAAGCACTGCTTTGCTTTGGTCTACACTGGATGGTAATATATTCTGTTCAATACTCTTGTGCAGTGAAGACCTCTGGGGGAAAAAAAGTCATGGAGAAGAAAAAGACTGAAATGAACAAGCAGAGGAGAAAGATGAGGATACTTTACTTAGAGGAATATGAAAAATGGAGAGAGGGCGAGAAGGGGATGTGGGGGGTTGGAGATGCACAGTTCAGGATTGGCAGGCCCCTGCGGTGGTCCTGTTGCTAGGCAACACTGTGTGACTTGTTGCCAGGCAACAGTGCTGAACTAAAGATATTGCTGCAGTGGCAGGGAGTGGGCGAGCAAGGGATGGGGTAGACAGTTTCTATGGCAACCATTCATACTCTGGAAGAGAGGAAGAATCGGGGAGATAGGATGAAGGATAGAAAGAGATGGATCAGGGAACAAAAGAAAGAGGAAAGAGAAGACAAGCAAGGTGGATGAGAAAATGGGGCAGTAAAACTAAAGATAGATCAAGGTGTATGCATCGTGAAAATCTGATCATGAACAGAATATACAGAGGAGAGGATTGTAGGTGGTTGACCCCCACTGTGTTAATACCGGTTGTAGTAATATACAATAATGTAAGCCATCTGAATTTAAAAAAACTGGGCTATGATTATTTCGAATCTCCCAAACATATAGGTACCATGGTAACCTCTTTATTTGTACCTACAAAAAAACTATGCCATAAATGGTCCTCTGGAGCAATACAATAGAAGGACCACTTTTGGTTCTCCAAAGGACAATGAGAGTTTTTTAAAGAGCCATCCACTGAATGGTTCTTTAGGGTTGCTCTAAAGAATTTATTTTTAAATGTGTGAATTGTCTATGCTATGCTAGGGAAAACTCTATGATGAAGTTCTTTGAAAGCGAAAGAAAGCTCTTTGATAGCGAAATATTCATGAGATCATGTTCTAAATAAGACTCAGACACTTGCTGTATCTTTATCCATTTTAACAGGCTCATCTGCTGCTTTTAGAACTGTCTTGCACTTGAATGCAAATGAGGAGCGAGTTCACCCTAAATGAGAACATGGCAGAGTACAAAGCATACAGATAGAGATGGAGAGTGAGAAATATTACAAAAAGGATGTCAGCGAATGAGAGAGAAAAGGAAAGAGTGAGAGTGATGAAGAGTTAAAACAATGGTTGGCTTCACAGTGGAGTTGTGTTCAGCTGAAAGTGGAGGCCCTGCAAGGGTGTGGTCTAGCCAAACCGTGAACTGGGTGGCAAGTTCATAAAAAATTGTAAGGGTGATGGTGTTGCATTTGGGCATTATGTAATGAATAGGATTCCTTTTACAGTCCCCCAAGTTCTGTGTGCTGACCGGGTAAGGTGTGTAGTAGAAATGAAGTTCCAGGGCAGTGTAATTAAATTACACTCCATTGCCTAATAGAGTCTAACTACCAAAGAGTGGTACAATATCCAGTATAAATGAGTAAAAAGCAAATTACCTTATACTGCATGCTTATCAGAGAGATATTCCATTAAGTAGCATTTGTCAGTTTGCTAGATAACTGGGTTATCTGGCATACTGGTTAATGTACTTAACAGTGTTACAGACAATCTTTCATTACAGCCATCACACTGCTGAATTTTTGCACAGATTTTGTTGATACTCTCATGCGTACTCAAACTAGTAATGTTTTGTTTTAGTTTATGTGCACCTTAACTACTGTGGCACCACCGTGGCTCCTTTTGCATTTTAAGGCTCTTATAGTGTGATGACATGTATGATAGAGACAGCATCCTGCATTTTACCATCTCCCCTTTATTTTTAGATCTTCATGTAACTTTATAGTCTTCTTTTGCAACACACAGAGTTGAGATGAAGTGAGCAAATTCCGAAAAAGATTTTACCCAGAATTTTACCCATCAAAATTGTACATACCCCTCTTCCTGAAACACAAAGTCAGCTGAATATTCTTACTCTGACAGGCAAACAAACAACACAAACAAACCCACATGTATGTACATTGGTAGATACCCCTGCCATAATTAGGGCCAGGGGAAATTAAGTGAGGGTTGAGTAACTCATGAACACATGGGTCACTCTTACCAGAGATAAGATGTTTAATTTGGTTTCTCTCTGTAAACACTGTCATTCTACGCCGTGATTTCTAACCTTTTCAGCCGAGAGAGAGAGAAGAGAGAGAGATTTCAGTCTGTTGTTCTGCTATCTGTACTTGTTTCTTGTGAATGCTAAGACGTGATGAAACCAGAGAATGACTTACTTTAATGTAGCATAACATTTTTTGACCAAAAGCAATGGCTTTGTTATATAAAGCTTAGTCAGATCTATTTTTGCTACTTCTAACCTCTGTAAAGTGCCCAAAGAATGTTAAGAGACTTTATTTTGAGGAACATGTAAGGGGTATTCATTTGAAGTCTTTTCTTTGATCATTAAAGCCTGAAAATGGGATTCTTAAAATTTCATTAATGATCATTAACATACTCTTATTTCTATTTTTAGTATGATTTATGTAGTATTTTAACATTGTTAATGCTGGCACATGAATTGAATACCGTGTTCATTTTTAGAAAACAAATGCCTTTACATTTTCACTCTTATTTTAAAGTAACAAAACATCCTGCTTATTTTTAAAGAATAAATGAGTTGTGTTCTAGGTCATGTCAAGCTGAGTTAATACTAATGATATAATTTTACTGCAGTTTTTTCATACCATTTGCACCTTGTATACTATATAAACTCATTTTTTGTATTTTGTAGAGTGATAGAGTTGAAGCATGAAGAATAATATTCAAATAATAATTTTGAAGTAAATGTCATACTCAAATTCAACAAGTTGCAAAGGATGCTCCTAATAGGTTTTTTGTACATTGGTTTTTCTGAAGAAAGAGCAAAACATGCAACATCTGTTCCTTAAAATTAGGTGCTACTAATTATTAGGAGTGCAGTTAGTTTTTTTAATTTTCCATCCATCCATCCATTATCTACCCCTTTTTCCCCCACACTTGTTATTGGGGGCGCTGGAGCCTATCCCAGCTGCAATGGGCGGAGGCGGGGTGCACCCAGGACAGTCGCCAGCATGTCGCACTTTTTTAAATTTTGTATTTATTTCTTTTTTAAAGGAGGAATTTTGTTATAGAGCATATTATGTTCAGCAGATCTGGTATATATCACACCCAAAACTATGTATCCATACATCTAATTGGATCATTTTTTTTTGCATATTTTTGAATCACACACTATCTCAGTTAGCTTACGCGTTTATTAAAACAGCCAGTGTGTAGTGCTTTCGCAATTAACCCGCAGTCAAAAAAACAAAAAAAAAGAAATCTCTTTTCAGGGCCAGAGTTTGATCTAAATAAAACAGCGAGGAAAGTAGGTCAAATCACAGAGTAACTGGTGTAAAGCTCACAGTGGAGAGCATTGTTTCTGCAGGGAAAGTATTGCACAAGACTCTCTCTCTCTTTCTCTCTTTCTCTCGCTCCGCTGTTCTTTGTTCCTCATGAGGAAGCACATTCTTAATCATGAAGATTGTATAAAAGTACAGTCTGTGTTATTGTGATGCTTTCTGGTGGTTTCAACAAATCCACTAATTTTCTGGTGTTGATTTCTGTTGCCATGCTTTGTCAAAACCTTCTGGTCAGAAGCCATTTATACTGATATGTGCTCAGAACCTTTTCTGTCAGACATGTCCCCTTTCCTATGAGTCTTTGGGCATCTACTCTGTATTTCCTCTGAAGTGAATTCAGCCCTCTTTCACAGCTTCATATGCTTTCATTTCATGCGATCTGCTCATTGATGTATTTCCCCCTTTGTGGCTTTTATGAGAGAAATGCTAATGGTGACATTAAGCACTTTCTGAAAACCACTTTGTAGGATAGCTGACTTTCTACACTCGAAATGAAATAGTTCTAGGTTATACGCCCATCAACCAAAACATCAAAATAATCTGCTAATATTGTGTGATCAGTGAATCCTTTAAGTTCTGTACAAGATGGGGGCTCTCATCGGACTAGTTTGTCAAATGGATCCTACTGATGCGCAATCAAAATCATATCTGGGGAATTTGAAGGCCAAGTTAACTCATTGAAGGCCAAGTTAACTTTTGTCTTGCTCCACAAACTGTTCCTGAAAAAAGGAAGTTATAGTGTGGCAGGGCATGGTATTCTGCTGAAAGCAGCCATTACCATTAAGAAGTACTGTTGCCATGAAGGGGTGTATTTCATCTGCAACAAGAGTAACATCCTCCCAGCAGAACATTGCCCAGAGCCCAGTTTGCCTTCTACCCTGGCACCATCTTTTCCATGGATAAATGATGCATATACATCCAGATATAAAAGATATAAAAGAGATTCATGGGCTAATTCTATGGTTCAAATTCAGAGGGGGCTACTCTGAATGGCTACTCTGACCGGTCTCTGTCTACACAGCACCACACACAGCAAGCTATGACACCTTTTCATCATAGCCAGCAAAACTTTCTTTTAGCTATTTGTGCTACACTAGCTCTTCTATGGAATCTGGACAGATAGGCTAGTCATCAAATCAGTGAGCCTTGGTTGCCCATGGCCCTGTCACTGGTTCATCGGCTGTCTGTCCTTGGGCCACCTTTGGTAGGTACTAACTAATGCACAGAGGGAACACCTCGTAGGACATTGGGGCTTGGGAGATGCTCTGATCCAGTCATCATGATTTAGTCCTTCTTAAAATTACTCTTTATGCTAGGTCTCTTTATGCTAGGTCATTTTTGCTGCTTCCAACACACCAACATCAAGAACTGACTCTAGTTACCTAGTTCCTTCCTCTTGACATGTGCCACTGTAATGAGATGATATGTTATTTACTTTACCTGTCAGTTTTAATGGATCATCAGTGTATAGTTCAAGGAAAACATTTTACTTGGTCTTACATGCAATTGGATATTCTCAATATAAACAAAATTTTAATGAAGAGAAATAATAACAGTGATGTTGCAGAGCCTACAAATGACACAACCTGGGAGGAGATTACTGGAGTGGGCTGTTGATTGGTTATGATTGTTTGCAAACTGTGGTTGTTTAAGCTATGTGACTGCATTAGGTAATTTAATTATTCATGATGCATTGTCACAGTTTTGCATTGCGATATTTTAATGTCACCCATGCATGATTACATCCACAAATGTCATAAAACGTTTACTTTATGTGGAGATTTAACTTCGAACTGATTTTTTATATCTGCACATTTCGTTTACAGAAATGAGGGATTGGGTTTGTCCCCTTTTACTCTGTAACCAGATTATTTGCTTGTCCACATGGGCCATAATAAAGTGGATCACCATGTGAAATTGGGCCTTTCTGTAGGCTACTTTATTTTGTTTTCCTAATTGGTTTTTGCTTTACTATTTTATTGTTGGATGCATTGTGAAATGTACACACATTTGGAAAAGTGTGAAACATATTTCTCTTAAACATTTTTGGTTTTGGCAGGCAGTGTTGTCTTGCTTTCAAAATAAATATAGTATCACTGGGATTCTGTGTTTAAAGAGGACAAAAACTTAAAACAATCAAAAACTAAATCTCAATGGGAAAAGAAACATCCATCAAAAGCTGGTTCTACCACAGCATATCTCCAAAACAACTAGATATTTTTTAAGAGTTTTATGAAAAATAACTTCTTGTCCATCTCCCTTTTGTCCCTCCTTCTCTCTCTAGATGGGGAAGGTGAAGGGCAGCTCTCTCCTCCTGTCGGAGCTGGGATCAACAGTAACAGCTGGAGCTTCCGTTATGGTGCAGGCCCAGGCTATGGACCCCCACAGGCCCTGAAGCCAGGGGAGATTCCTCCTGAAGCCTTCATCATCCCCGGTTCTCCTGCCATCATCTCCATCCGTCAAGACCCAGGAGCCCTGGATGATAAAGGTGACTTTATCACCTTCGGCAAAAAAGAGGAGGCCAAGAAAAAGAAAAAGAAGAAGAAGGAGAAGAAGGACAAGAAGGAAAAGGGCAAAGAGGATGCAGACGAATAGTGGAGAAAGTTATTTTAAAGCAAACTGTCAAATAAGCAAAAACTCACAAAGTGAAAAACCAAAAAAAAAAAAGCAAGGATAGAGGGGAGAGCCTTTTAAGACCAACTCTCACTACTGGGGACCCTTCTCTCTGTACCTATTCACAAATTATGACCTGTCTGTGTGCTGTAATGGCTACAAGAATGCAGTAATCGGTTAACACACTATTTTATCAATGTATCGTGGATAAGAGGAGCTGGAAGCAATCTGAACACATAAGAAGTCAGGGCTGCGTGCACTGTGTGAAACATGTAAACAAAGACCACACACTCTCCATAAAGGAGGTCTAAAATACATGAGAAGCCTTTTATCTTCCTCATAACTCGGACTTTAAGGATAATAAAACAAGGGCATGTTCTTCCAAAAGATTTGAAATTCATCAACAAATTTATTTATTTCAAATAGACACAACAAGTGTCTGTTTAAAAATATCTGGTCAGTGTTATCTCTGTGTGAGATCAGAGCTGATCAAACTAAACTTCAGGGGTAGAACAGTAGCCGTATGTGTTACACATGTAGTGCTCACAGAGCCCTCTACTGAAATGCATGAGCGTGCGTTGCTTTGTGTTACGAAGAATTGCTGTCCAAAAATGATGCATACAGACAGAAACTTAAGTGTATGGACAAATCTAAAATTTAAACTCCAAGTGTCCCATTTGCCTCTTTCATGCTCAACCATGTAAGAGTAGAATACGTTGTGGATCCTCCCCATGCGCAGACATTCTGTCTTTATAGTTGCCCCACATTAAACCCAGTATAAGACTGATGTGCTGCAGTCTCTTGGAGTTTGTAATATAAGCAGGAATGGTGCTTGTTGCTCCATGTCAAATCAAGCCTGGTCTCTTTGCCTCTGTTTCGAATGTCTGATAGTTGTTCTTAAAGCTCTCTCCCTCTTCCTGCCGGCTTTTTGCTTTCCAGTGCTTGTAAGATTTGCTAAGTTTTCCCTCTCACTCATAGCTGTGCACCAGGAGACTGCAGCAAAAACTGCCCCCTAGTGACTGTACAACATACAGGGTGAATTGATAAGAGACCTGGCTCGTAACCCCCTCATTTCAACTAATCCTCTGCACTGTTACTGGAACGTTCTGCTCTTAATTCTGCCCCAGGGAAAATAAGCAAGCACACATGCCATCCCCTCCATTCACACAGGTGGTCCAACATCAGTTAAGAGGATGTGTGCAACAGAGACTTGCTCTATTATGGAGGTGAAGAGTTAAGTAGATAAGACTACGCAATTTTTCAAAATGTATGAAGCTTGGTTTGGCTTACAAGGAGGGCCATAAAAGATTAGTTATAAGACTAGTTACAGGGGTGTCCAGACAGTGTCTAAGGACTGATGCAGCATTACTTTTTTGTGGGTTTTTTTTTTATTGTGTATTATAGCAAAATCATACCTGCTCTTTCAGATATGCTAAAAGATTTTTGTCTGTACGTTTTTGCTTTCTTTTCACATTCAAGAGAGTTTCTTTACCCTGCTTTTTATCTTTCTTTCTCTTGGCTGTAGGACTATTATTCAAAGTATGGAAGGGATCTTAGCGCTGCTATAAGACTGCATTCTTATCACATAAACACACACACACACACACACACACACACACACACACACACACAAACACATATGCAAACACACACACACATTCACACAGCCTCTTTCAGGTGTGGTTAAGTGCTGTCAGATCACCAAGTGGCTGTTTGCATGTTATACGCAGATGAAAAAAATGTGTGTATATATACACACATCACATATATA
>JBBPDC010000035.1:15346591-15358702 GCA_037974485.1 Hemigrammopetersius urotaenia
ATATATACAATTTTTTTTTTTTTCAAATTATTTTCAACCATTTCTCTTGGAATTGGAGATTTATATTGTCTCCGCTAAAATAATTTATTCTGATTCAACTGTACACACACATACTCAATTTACAGAAACACATGTATACACATACAAACACACGGAAATGTTGTCCCTATGCCATTAACATTAACCTGAACATTCTAGATATAAGTAATGGTGTAGTGTTAGATATATAATTTTTTAAGCTGTGATACTGATTCATATTCATATATCCCTCTACAATATCGACCTCTTTTTCCATTAAAAGCTACAAAATCTCTGATAAAAATTTCAAAATGATAAACACAACATAAAAAGTGTCTATGTACTCTGCTTGTGTGTAGTAAATGTGAAGTCATTCGGCGCCAAAGTGGTGCTATGCTTTCGACTCTGACAGTGCAAAACTGTTAAACAATCTTTTTGTACACCTGCTCATCAGTGTAATGGTGAATTAGTGTTTTTGTTTGTTTGTTTGTCTGTTTGTTTCCTTTTTCTTTTTTATTACTTTATGAAATCTGGTAATGTGTTTTGTTTATAAATCACAAATAAAGTTTCTTTCATAAGTACCTGAGGAATGTACATATTTTTTATCTGCTCTATACATTATGCACTGTATATACTGTAGCAAACATGGTTTATGGTTTTAAATTTTTTGTGCTTGTAAAAGACAAATAATATATACATATTTTACCTTAAATCATGTCTTCTGACAATCTGACAGACTTCCACTGGCTAGGTTGTCTATTTACGGTTAGTCTTTTTTTGCTTGCGAACAAAATGAACATATATAGAAAGCTAGGGAGCTCTCAGCTAATTGTGCGCATTTGAAGTGTTGGAATGGGTGATTCACCACATTAATCGGTGCACCCATAAACTACTGCACTCTGCTGAGGCACACATGCATAATCACACACTTGAAATTCAACAAAATTCAGCAAACTTCAAAAAGCAAGCATGAATTGGTTAAGTGATTTAGAACAATTCAGATCCTATACTGTTCAGATTTTAGTTAATCATAGGTTCTGTGTGCATGTGTAAACAGAAAGCACTTATGACTTCAATTTAATTTTTGTAGTATAACTTGATTTCAGTAAGGTGTGTTCTAGACAAATACAGCTATACTTAATGGCAGTAATGCTTAAGTTTCAAAAATGCCATTTGTAATACGTGCATATTTTTAGGTGGTTCACACCACTGCATGTTACTGCGACTTAGTTGTGTGTGCAGTAGGTAAAAGATTTAAACTATTGAACAATTTCTCAAATAATGCCTATTATCCCCCTTGTCCGAACAGAACATGAGGAA
Source organism: Hemigrammopetersius urotaenia (assembly GCA_037974485.1). Classification (NCBI taxonomy): domain Eukaryota; kingdom Metazoa; phylum Chordata; class Actinopteri; order Characiformes; family Alestidae; genus Hemigrammopetersius; species Hemigrammopetersius urotaenia. The sequence goes on from JBBPDC010000035.1 coordinate 15,347,930, forward strand.
ACTAAGATTCAAAAGTAGCTTGTGTTCGTGTAAGCAATGTAGTTTAATTGTGTACCTATTAGCCCTTACAACACCAAATCAACAGTTAATATAGTTAATATAGTTCTTGCCAAGCTATATATATATATATATATACACACACACACACACACACACACACACACATCTCTCTCTGTATATATAAATAAACAATGAATGTGTTTTGGAAGCTAAAACACGATCCTGACTATTAATAAACATAACCATTCTTTAGTTTGCTTTATTTGTGTTGCCGCATTTGTCAACACTTATATTATCATGTCTAACAATAAATGAAGTTGGAGAACAATTTTGTGATCAATTAGACAACTAAGTTAGGGGTGTAATATATTTTGCAAAATTCACTTTTTGCATCTTTTTGTATTTCTCTTTGGGTTTCTACTACTCATTTTTAAAAGTTTTTTTTAAGTTAGACGACAACTTGAATCGAGTATTTAAAGCGTAATCATGTTTGGATCTATTTTCGCAACTTTTGCGGGTCTGATCGGACTTTCACCCTCATCGGACTTCTTCCAGTCGTCTATACTCAGTGCTCGGCACTGTTTAAGATGTGAATCCACAGGGGGTGTGTATGGTCCGTGCTCACCTGGATTGTTTTATCCATCGTTCACTACCCGGCGGCAGCTCTGCTTCAGTCCTCTGCTACTGAGTCGCTGAGGGAAACAAAGTCTTTAGGCTGTTGTCACGTTTCAGTCAAGCAAAGAAAGTTCAACTCCCAATTTGTGCCATCTCAAAGCCAAAGGACGCCAACTGTAACGTCTGTTTAAGACTCACCATACACAAAGAAATGTATCAAGATCATGTTTAATTTTATAAATGACTGCATTGTTTCAGTCAAATCCGCATACTACTCTGGTTTAATCAGGTAACTCCAAGTTTCTCTTTTCTCTGTTCAGCAAAATTACAAAACCTCCCGAATCATTCCCAGTCTTTTTTCACTCTCAAAATCTCTGATATCCACCAACAACTTTACTCTGTAGGAGCTTCTAACTCTGAACTAGACTCCATGTTCACCTCACTCTCTTCCTCTCAGTTATTTTCAAGTTTCAGTTTTCCCTCCATAACCAATGTATCCAATTTTATTTAAAAATCATCCACCTGACAGCTTGACACCCCCTCCCCAACGTGTTAGTTAAAGCTTGTCTCCCCTCACTGGCTCCTCTCATAACCACTCTTCCCTTAACACTGGAATTGTCCCTTCATCTTTGAAAACTGCTACTGTTATTACATTTCTCAAAAAGCCTGGTGCAGATCCCAATAACTGATAATCTTCGCCCAATATAAAACCTCCCCTTTATTTCAAACATCCTTGAGAAAGTTGTTGCCTCATCCTTCTTGACCTTAGAACAGCATTCGATACCATTTCTGAACAGATTAGCATCCATTGGCAATAGTCATATCCCCCTTGCCTGGTTCACCTTATATCTGTCAGGCAATACTCAGTTTATCCAATTTAAATCCCACACTTCCAGTCTGTTTCCTGTTTCTGCAGGCGTGCCCCAGGGTTCAGTGTTAGGGCCTCTTTTATTCATTATATACATGCTCCCTCTTGGCCATATATTTCGAAAATACAATAACAGTTTTCACTGTTATGCAGATGACACCCAGCTCTACATTTCTTCCAAACCCAATTCATCCCTTCCACCCACTTCCCTCTCGGACTGTCTTATGGAGATTAGATCATGGTTCTTTCACTTTCACTTATGTAACATTAACCGACTTCGTCCCTTCCTCACTCAACATGCTGCAGCCATTCTAGTCCACAGTCTTATCACTTCCCGGATTGATTATAGCAACTCTCTCCTATTTAAGTCCCTTAATAACTAACTTCTTCAGAATTCTGCACCTCAGGTCATAACTCGTACTCCCTCAAGAGATCACATCATCCGTTATTCAACAGCTTCACTGGTTGCCCATAGAAGCTAGAAAAAACTTTTAAAATGTATTCGTCACATTTACATGCATTCATAACCTTGTCCCTCCCTATCTGTGTGACCTGCTTCATATCGCCCCTGCTGCCCACTCTCTCAGGTCTTCGTCTGTCACCTGTCTTATTGTTCCTTCTGCCCGCCTTAACACCATGGGGAACCGAGCTTTCAGCTGCTCGGCTCCTCAGCTCTGGAACTCTCTTCCCCCAGCCATAAGGATAGATTATCTTGCCTTATTTAAGACACAGCTCAAAACACACTTATTCAAACTGGCTTACTCACTTTGAACACAGATTTCACTTGTTGTCAAATTTAATGTGGTTTTTTTCTCTGTTTGTCTTTTTCTCTCTCTCTGTAAGGTAACCTTGAGTTTTAGAAAGGCGCCCTCAAATAAAATGCATTATTATTATTATTATTATTATTATAAAAAAAATCCATCCGTTTTTTTGTGAGTCATTTGAAACATTTTAGTGTCAGAAGTCATATGCTTCCTGACGTCAGGATAAGTATATTTGCATAGATCCACCCCTCATCTGTCGAGCCCCCACCCACTAGATTAGTGAAAGATCGCCATTTTTGTCTGCTGGGTTTAAGAGCACGGGTATGAAGTAGACTTACCATTCAGAAACAGCTTACTGCATTTGTGAATGTGTTTGTACAGGTGGCTCCTCTTCATCTTGCTCTTGGTCGATTTGGGGTCGAACATATAGGGCTGAATAGCAGCTCTGTTTTCTGCCTATTTCGGGTGTGGTAGAAGCGCAGCGTAAGCATGGGATGGTGGGGCGTGGCCAGCAACCGTTTTTGCATAAAAGTGACAGAGCGTTTAAAGGAACTGAAACTGTCAAGCATAGAACTGGTTGAGATCTCTTAAAGAGTGATTTTGTACAAAGAACTTAATTAACATGTTTTGTAAAGCCCCTAGACCTATTATAACCTGTTTAAAAAGAGGTATAATATGCCACATTTAACTATTGACAGCAATCTTCATAAATGGCCCAGAATAAAGAGATCTTCATAATACTCCCATTTGTGATTAAATCACCCCCTCTCCTCCTTTGCAAGTAGACTTATGCATATCCTCCCTGGAGCTTGCCACAACAAATCCTGCATATTAATTAGTGAAGAACACATTACTGTGTTAGTTAAAGCTTGTCTCCCCTCACTGGCTCCTCTCATAACCACTCTTCCCTTAACACTGGAATTGTCCCTTCATCTTTGAAAACTGCTACTGTTATTACATTTCTCAAAAAGCCTGGTGCAGATCCCAATAACTGATAATCTTCGCCCAATATAAAACCTCCCCTTTATTTCAAACATCCTTGAGAAAGTTGTTGCCTCCCAGCTCCACTCACACCTCGATAACAACAATTTCTATGAAAAATTTCAGTCTGGTTTCCAACCCCGCCATAGTACAGAAACAGCTTTGTTAAAGATTACCAATGACCTTCTAATGGCAGCTTATTCTGGTCTTCTCACCATCCTCATCCTTCTTGACCTTAGAGCAGCATTCGATACCATTTCTGAACAGATTAGCATCCATTGGCAATAGTCATACACCCCTTGCCTGGTTCACCTCATATCTCTCAGGCAATACTCAGTTTATCCAATTTAAATCCCACAATCCCTCCTTTGCAAGTAGACTTATGCATATCCTCCCTGGAAGTTGCCACAACAAATCCTGCTAATTAATTAGTGAAGAACACATACATATATTGTCTATATATTAATGTAATTGTTTAGTACACAAAAATCATATTCAAATAAAAAATACCATTGTACATTTGCCCATTTTGCATTTACCTGATCTTACCTAGTAAACATGAGCAAATAACAAAAACTTTTACAATTTGTAGAGTTTTTTTTTTTTGCTGTCATGTCTGGTCTGGAAAAGAGGACACATGGGCAAGGGAAGCTTGGAGAACAGGGTTTTTAATGAACAAAGTCTTTTAAAGAAAGGAGGTTCACAGAACAGTACAATCACACAACATAAAGAATCCCCTATAAGCCTTGTCCCTCCGGTGGGCCAGCAGAGGTCACGTCTCGGGTGAAGCACAAGAGTGGTTAGGGGGCTTCAGCCTCGCCTGTCACATCTAGAAAGAGTGAATGCTCAATAACTAGAAACTGCAGCTTTTTGTGGTGCTCTTTGCTAACAGAAGACTATAGGTGCTGCATAATTTGCGTTACAGCCCAACACGTTTTTAACCATTTACGGCTCTGACTGGGATTGGGTCTGGCAGGTTCTCCACCGGGATAGAGAGGGAGACCACCAGGGTCTTGGAAATAAAGTTGCCCGCCGATCCAGAATCTACAATAACAGAGACAGGAAAGAAAGAGTTAACAACATGAATAGAAGCAGAAACACAAAATTGGGACAAGTTTGGAGTGTCTGTAGGGACCACCAATTTCAGGGAAAGGACCTTCATGGATCGGAGCTCACAACTGTCCAGTAGATGATCTCCACAGCACAGGCAATGACTGCTGTGTCGCAATCGCTCCTACTCCTGCTGAGGACCCGAACTGCATGAGCTCTGGCTGCAGGGCTTCAGTTGTTGCATCCGTAGTGGAGGTGTTGGGTGTCTTTTCCAACCGGCTAGGTCGGAAGTGCACAGTGCACAGTGCACATCGGGGAGGACTTGCCCTTACCTCGCCTATGTTTGTCCAACCTGGATAGTGAGGAGTGATCCTTCCAGGGTCCTCGTCGCAACATGCGAGCTCAGTCTGCAGCTCGTTACTCAGCCCCCTCTGGTAACCTGCGGTCAGGGCCGGGTCATTCCACCCACTATCAGCACCCAGAATATGGAAATCGAGTACTCTGCTGCTGAGTTCATGCCATGGTGGAGTTGGAGAAGGCACAAACTGCAGCTCTTCCCTTAATCAAGAAAGTCAAATACCATTTTGAACATGCCCATAAACAGGGAGTAGTCCTGTAGTACTGCAACTCCATTTCACCAGACCACTGCGGCCCAATCTAGGGCTCTGCCCAGAGCTGTTGGATGAGGAACGAAATCCTCTGATGTCCAGTCATCTCCGGGAACTCTGCAAAGTACAGGTCACAAGCCATTAAAAAGTTCGTACACCCCAAGGGTCTCCTGTGTACCTTTAGGGGAGTGAAGTGCTTCTCGGGGCTCGTGCACACACCGTAGGGAATGGAGGCAGAACTGGAGGTGCTGGAGTGGGTTCTGGTTGCGGTGGCAGCAGCTGGGAAGGGTGCACACCAAATTCGCAACTACTCCTGCAAGTATATCTAGTCAGGCGGATTGCTCTGCCAGGCGCTGCAGGATTTGGTGCTTGTCCCCAGGTAGGGGAGCCCCCGATGTGTCCATGAGGTAGGCGCTGTCATCTGTCATGTCTGATCTGGAAAAGAGGATGCAGGAGCAAGGGGAGCTCAGAGAACAGGATTTTTGATGAACAGTCTTTAAACAAAAGGAGAACAGGACAATCGCACAACGTAAAAAATCCCCTATAAGCCTTGTCCCTCCAGTGGGCCAGCGGAGGTCACATCTCGGGTGAAGTCCACCCACTTGTACGTGGTCGAGATTGACTGATAAAGCTTTAACCCTCGTCTGAGGTTCAGATGCTTCTGTCACGGGAGGGCAGAAATGGCTGACCGGAACACCAAAACACAACCTTGTCATATGGGGGAAGAGCCCAAGCGCGACTGGCACGCTCTGAGAATGCTCCGGTAGGGAATTGAGGTTCACACCAAACGAACCCGCGTTCTCACTCGCACACACAGGGGAAAATAGGGGGATGCTCCGAGGAGCTAGAGTACTTACTATACTGTAACAGATAGGGCTATGGGACACGTTGGACTGAAGCATGCAACTTCAATGTCTGTGCGAGTACTAACACCTGCTCCCACCTTTTATACCAGATGTGCAGTCATTTCCGGTGCCCTTTGACTGCACGTGACCCGGTGTGAGTGACAGCTTCAGGAGCAATGCCGCACATTAGTGGGTTTCCCCGGACTGCTGCTTCGGCCTTGCCTGTCACTTCTGGAAAGAGTAAAACCAAAAGGAGCATTACAGTCTCAAGAGAGTAGGCGAGCAGCACATTACCATGTTGGTCCTTGTGCAGGTTTTCAGAGTGAGCAGGATCCTTGCAGCTGCAGGAAAGGGCAAGCCTATTTCTCAATTCTTCCTCTAATGCACTCCCACAGACAGGCAGAGGTGAAAGAGGGGAAACAGAATGGGAGAAATGATGGGGACAGCGCTGGCAATGATATCTGGAAATTATTGCCTGGCTTATATCTGGAAGGGACACATTCAACCAGTGGAAACACAGGATGAGTTAACTCTAACTATGGGGGTGATTATTACTAAAATCTACCACAGTTGCGGTGCCTGGGAACCGTAATGCACTGGACAAGAACAGGTGGTTTACCAGGCATTGCCAAAAACAAAACAAACCTTCATGTGGACCTGAGGGGTTTCCCCAGGCTCAGAACTCCAGTGACACTTCTCTCTAGGGGTGGGTCCGAGGGACCCTGAATGTGACATTTGCAATGTGTTTGTGTTTTTGATTACATCCCAAACCCCTAGTGTAGTGAAGGTGAACCGTTTACATAAAACCAATCCAAATTTAATTGCGTATCTGAAGTACACAAGCACATAACAAATGGATGCATTACATACAAAATTTGATGACATTTGCTTATTGAATCAACATGAATAGTCATACTGACTCCACCACATTTTAGAACAAAGAACAGTCCATGTACTGAGCAAAGTGCACCAGGTAGTCCCTTACTTCCAGAAAATTATATCAATAAATAAAATTATGTTAATAATAATAATACTGCCTGCAGCCCACACCTTTACAGTATTCTGGGAGTTAGATCCCGACTAACTTACTTTGCTTTACATTTTTTGAAATTCCAGAGTTTCTATAATATGTAGATATTTGTTCTATTATTAGATCTGTGGTTTGTTGCCAATTTTATTTTTACCACGATGTGATATCACACAACATTACACTAGTTGAACACTGCCCTGAACAGTATTTCTACAAACTTTATTTTTTCTTTAGCCAATCATTTGCCTGACTTTGCTGTAGAATTGGAAATCTACTACTGAATTCTGTGCATGTGCAGTCATTCTACATATTCTGACATACATTTAAGTCAGCTTTTTTACCCAGTATATAAATAAGTATCAAGCAGCATGTTTTCACTTTCATCTTTTTGAAATGTGTAAAATATGTCAGTCCTTAAGGACAGTCCAAGTACATTATGAACCACCTGGGAGAAGGCACTGTGAATTCATTGCTCCTTCAAAGAGGAGAACCCCTGCAAAAATGGCTCCGTCATTAATGGTTCTATGAAGCAGCTGGTTAACAGTTTGGGATGTAGTGTAACTTGACTAACTGATGGAGGTGTCACTATTCAGTCCCTGTTGAGTCACTTTTAATTTATACCAAAGTAGCATGTCTTTGGTTTGAACTAGCAGTCATTTAGTGTGATTTTTTTGTGGTTACTTGGGCTTTTTAACTAGTTATATTCAGTAAAAAATAAAAAATATTAAACAAGGCAAGTTTTGTTTGAACGACAGTTAGTGCTGTAATTTTCAACATTGTAAAGAATATTCGTATTGCAATATTTAAATTGGAGAACATTTTATCTTTAGGGGTAGGTGAGCCTTCTTCAAAGTTTTTTGTTGAAAAAAACTTACATTTACATTCTTCCTTTTTGTGTTGTACTTCTATTATTTGGTCACTAATCGACTGAAGTCGAAGGGTATTAAACATTTTTTTATTTATTACAACAAACGTTTCAGAACAATTGTTAATAGTTTTGCAGACATGTTCTCGCTTCTCCTCACCGTGTCGCTCTTTACCAATTTTAAGTGTCTGGAAAACACCCCATTCTGTGCATTTATTTTCTTCTCTGCACAAAGGACAGTACATTGCGTAGTGCAACCCCCTACATGAATACTCGATTTTTTTCCGATAAAGATTGGCTAAAAAATTTTATGATAAAGTATCAGTACACGGATTTTATTTTTTATATCTAAAAACGATGGCGCAAACGCTCGAATCGTTCACATATCACTGGCGACTTTGCGCGGTGATATTTTTTTCACTTGTCCAGGTCATGTTAGCAGACCTTCGTTATTCTGTCCCAGAAGAAACAAAAACAAAGCACATTATTGGAAGCCTAAGCAAGGACCTTAATTTGGATTCAAAGGGTCTGCGATTACGCAAGGCCAGGCTGGATTATCAGAGTGGCAGGCGTTATTGTGGAGTGAACCAGGACTCGGGACATATTTTTGTTTTGGAGAGAATCGACCGAGAGGCTTTGTGTGCCACAATGCCTAGTTGTTTTTTGCATTTTGAATTCATTCTTGAAGATCCTCTGGAGCTTTACAACGTAATTGTAGAGGTGCAAGACATCAACGACAACGCGCCAGTCTTCCCCAAAGATTCGATCAAGCTGGAGATCAGCGAGGCAGCACCGACTGGAAGCAAATTTAAAATAGCTCGCGCACGGGATGTGGATGTCGGCATGAATTCAGTTCAAAATTATTTCCTAAGTCAAAACAAGCACTTTGACATTGATGCAAGGTCAGGTAAAGACAGGTATGTGGATATTGTTTTGAAAAGTATCCTTGATCGAGAGACTGAAGGGGAACATTCTTTGAAACTGATAGCCGTGGATGGAGGAAATCCTCCTCGGTCCGGTACTGTTTTTATCCAGGTATTGATCCTAGATATTAATGACAATGCCCCTGTGTTCTCGCAGACTTTGTATAGTGCTCAAATACCTGAGAATGCAATGCCTGGGACATCTGTTATCCAGATTGCAGCGACGGACAAGGATGAAGGCGCAAATGGACAAATAACATATTACATTAACCATCTCTCTGACATCACGAGTAGTCTGTTTCGAATAGATGAAAACAAAGGGGAACTTCTGACAGCGGGACAGCTAGACCACGAACAAACCACCTCTTATGAGATGGAAATACAAGCAGAGGATGGCGGCGGTCAGACTAGCCACTGTAAAGTAATGATTAATATTGTTGATGTTAATGACAATACACCATTAATAACAGTGAAATCTCTTAGGAACCCGATTCCAGAAAACGTTGCTCTTGGCACAGAAGTAGCAATATTAAATGTGAAGGACCAAGATTCCGGTGAAAACAGCCATGTCAGTTGTTCAATTCCCGCCAACTTGCCATTCAAACTACAAAAATCAATTAAGAACTATTTCACCCTCGTTACTACCACTTTACTTGATCGAGAACAAGCCCCCGAATATAATGTCACAATTACAGCAACCGATGGCGGAAAGCCTCCCCTATTTTCAGCCATGACTCTGAAAATACAAGTTGGAGACATAAATGATAATCATCCTATATTCGGACATCAGTCTATTAGCGCATATGTACCTGAGAATAACAAACCAGGCTCTTCTATTTGTTCTGTTACTGCAATAGACCCAGACTGGAGGCAGAACGGAACAGTTCTGTATTCTTTGGTAACCAGTGAGGTCAACGGTGTTCCAGTGACCTCGTTTTTATCCATTAATGCAGACAGTGGGTTGATCCATGCTGTGAGATCATTGGACTATGAACAGTTCAGAAACTTCAAAGTCCAGGTTGTGGCCAGAGACAATGGTTCTCCTCCACTCAGCAGCAACACGACCGTGAGTGTGTTCATAACAGATGAGAATGATAACTCTCCACAGATATTATACCCTGCTCCAGAGGGAAAGTCTATAATGACAGAGATGGTCCCTAAAACTGCTCTGTCCGGCTCTCTGGTCTCCAAGGTGATCGCTGTGGATGCTGACTCAGGACAAAATGCATGGTTGTCATATCACATTATAAAGTCTACAGATCCGGGACTTTTCTCCATTGGTCTGTATAGTGGAGAGATCAAGGCTCAGCGGGACATCACGGAAAATGACAACATGAAACAGACCCTTATTATTTCAGTGAAAGATAACGGACAGCCCTCTCTGTCCTCCACCTGTTCTGTATATTTGCTTATTTCTGATAATCTCGCTGAAGTTCCAGAGCTTAAAGACATGACTTATGAGGAAAACAACTCCAAACTAACATCGTATCTGATCATCGCGCTTGTTTCTGTGTCCACCTTCTTCCTGACTTTCATCATCCTGATCCTAGCTGTGAGGTTTTACCACAGGAAAAAGCCAAGATTGTTGTTTGATGGAGCAGTGGCCATTCCCAGCGCATATCTCCCTCCCAACTATGCAGAGGTTGAGGGAGCTGGAACTCTCCGCAGTTCTTACAATTATGACGCGTATCTGACAACAGGATCACACACCAGTGACTTCAAATTCGTCAGATCTTACAATGACGTCACACTTCCTGCTGGTGATACTTTGAAGATGAGCCCGGATGATTCAAATATCATCTGTTTTTCTGATGCTGCAGAAAAAATCGAGGTAAAATATTTTACATTAAATAGCTTTTTGCTAAATAGCTTTTTGCTATTTGTTTTGATTATACAGAAGTTAAGTATTCCCTATGAAAGTGTTTATTACATAATGAATATGATCGTATTTCGCAGATTAATTCAAAGATACAGAAAGTCTAAGACACGTCTGTTGTTTCATTGCTTTATATTTTATTTATTTATATTATACAATTCACATTTTCAATATGCTGAATAGAATTTGATGGTGTGTAAATTGTGGTGGACGAAATTGCTTTTTAAAGCTTAAATACTTATCGTTTATACTATGCATTTGATACTTAATGAACAGTATTCAATTCAATTCAATTCAATTTTATTTATATAGCGCTTTTAACAATGGTCATTGTCACAAAGCAGCTTT
>JBBPDC010000035.1:15366065-15378083 GCA_037974485.1 Hemigrammopetersius urotaenia
GCTGACTCTGGACAGAATGCGTGGCTGTCCTATCACATTATAAAGTCTACAGATCCGGGACTTTTCACCATTGGTCTCCATAGTGGAGAGATCAGGGCCCAGCGGGACATCACTGAATCTGACAGCATGAAGCAGAACCTTGTTATTTCAGTGAAGGATAACGGACATCCTCCTCTTTCCTCAACCTGTTCTGTATATCTGCTTATTTCTGATAATCTCACTGAAGTTCCAGAACTTAAAGATGTGACTTACGAAGAGAACAACTCTAAACTAACATCGTATCTGATCATTGCGCTTGTTACTGTGTCCACCTTCTTTATGACTTTCATCATTCTGATCCTGGCTGTGAGGTTTTGTCACAGGAAAAAGCCCAGACTGTTGTTTGATGGAGCAGTGGCCATTCCCAGCGCTTATCTCCCTCCCAACTATGCAGAGGTTGAGGGAGCTGGAACTCTCCGCAGTTCTTACAATTATGATGCGTATCTGACAACAGGATCAAACACCAGTGACTTCAAGTTCGTGAGATCTTACAATGACATCACTCTGCCTTCAACTCATACTCTTAAAAAGAATCTAAATGATCCATTTGAGAGCATTTACCCCATTGCTAGTCCTTCATCAGATTCAGAGGTAAGCTTTTTGCCTCATATCCTATGCCCCAATTAATTTCAGAACCTAGTTCTTGTTTTTCTTTTTTGATAGGAGCAAATTGTGAAGGAATTTGCTCCTATCAGCTTGTTTGATTTTTAAAAGTTTTGTAATGTTTGCAGTTAAGAATTTGTTTTACCAACAAGTGAGAGCAGGTACTGCTATTCAGCTTTTGTTTAATACAGTGAAACCATGTTTACTTATGCTATGCTTGGTTAGCTTAATCAGCAGTTTAAACGGTTTTTAGTTTCTAGATTCCTGGCTGACTTTTGACTGTTTCTTGAGTTTGTTCTTATGCAATTCTGATAAAAATTTAAATTGTTTTTGATTCTTTGGATGCTGATATCTCTTTGGAAGTATGATAATATTTTTTATGATTCCAGTTCCTGTTAAGTCTGAGCAATGTGTTCATAGCACTGCCTAATTTCCATTTACATTTACAGCATTTAGCCGATTCTCTTATCCAGAGAAACGCACATCAGTGCTACAGTAGTCCACATCTCTTCTTCAAACCTGTAAAGGTATCCTTAAATCACTGTCCACTATTCAGCCATGTTATTGCCAGCTCAGTACACCTAAACAACTCCTGTCAAAGAAATATCAGAGGTTAAGGCCAACGTAAGGAAGGCATGGAGATAAGAGTACGGTTTTTTTTATGATTTTTTTATAAATATGGGGAAGAAGAAATAAATAGTTAGCCACCAAGGTGATGCCTGACGACTTGGGTATTTAGATGATGCTTATTTATGTGATTTCCTTTTTTATTTGATTCAGTTAACTAGTGTTCACATAGTTTTATTATAATTTCAGATTAGACTTTCCTCTTTGACTAGCTAGTTCAGTTTAATCTTCACACTCTAGTAAGCATTGTCCCAGTGTTGGCAGAAAAGGGGAAATAATGTTGATGTGTCTGTGAAGACTATTGTGTTCTTTGTAATAAGATACTAATCGGTTGTTCGTCTTTTTTTTATGTTTTATAAGTTGTTGCTATTATTTGAGCAGAGAATTGCTGACTTAACATCATCTTTGAAGTCAATGTCAGCATGACCATTAAACTGTAGATATTTAGTGCCACACTGCATGTGTGAACTTGAATGGATGTTGATCACAAAATGTGACACATTGTTTATTACATTTTACTGCTTTCCTTTTTTCATTAGATATCATATTGTACACTTCACCATGCTTAATTATGGCTTGCTGAAACAGAAAACATGTTAGTATTAATAACGTGTATGCAATCATGTTGATTCATTACAGTTACAGGCTAATTTTATTTTCTGTTCAAGCTTGGCTTACTGGTGCACTTATTGCTGTAAGACATTTGTATTTAACACTATCTGAAGGTAGTAAGAAAGAAAAAAGCAAAGGACCCCTTGACTAATATTACTCTTGTAGCACATCTAGAAACCTATTGTTTATTTCTTAGCTAGTCTGATAACTTAGAATTCAAGGAATTTATGAGTATGTGAGTTATCCAGCTCAAAGTGCTTTACATGGGGTTAAAAGACAATAATGATATGATAATTATTCAGCACAACAAAATGCTTTACCACATCTTATTAAATAATTTTGGTGTATTAAGGCAAGCCTGTATTGTTGGATTTCAGAGAACGAATCAGAACAAGGAGGATTAGATTATCCATGATTCATGATGGTGCAAATACATTTGTTTGTTTGTTTGAAACAACAACAGAGCATTAGAATTTATTCTAGAAGATCCTGGCAGTCCGTGTAATGATGCTAGAACAAATGGGAAATGGTCTCTCTTGCATCTTGTTGTTAATACCCTAGCGCCTGCGTTCTGCATAAACTGTAACATATCAGTTATCTTTTTGACATTGCAGTAATCAGCAACTTACAGTAGTCAAATCTCAAGCAAACTAATATGTGCATCACATTGTTAGCATCAATCAGACAAACAAATTTACACTGATAATTCTCAGATGACTGGAGAATTACACCTAGCATTTTATGGATGTTTTGAAACTGAATTCACTTCTTTTAGTATTATTTTCAATAAGAACAATGTCTGTTCATGTGTAATACATCGATGTAACTGCACTGGATGTCTGACCTGATAGAACGTTTAGAGTTTAATTTATGTATTGCTTCACAGTACTCAAATTTAAACGATGTTGCTTTGGTAAACGATCAAAATCACTTGGTGCTCTCTGTTAAAAGTGCAATAAACCTATAATGCTCTGAGCGTCGCTGTTTACCAACGCTTCAATCTACTGGTGGACCTGTCCACCCAATTTTTAAATATTTAGATTTTCTCCCTCCGACAGTGTTGACAACCTCTGAAAAACGTGGCGTAGTCGCATCTTTTATCGTGTATAGATAATACTTTTGGGATTTTTGACATCAGTCGGACTCAACAAACAATCTCCAACTGTGATGTACACAAAAATGGATTGGAAAATGCTTTTCCTCGCGATTCTTTTATTGTCTTTCTCCATTTGTCGCACTGTCCGTGGAGATCTGAGCTATGTAGTTCCAGAAGAAACCAAACGTCACTACGTGATTGGAAATATTGCTAAGGACCTTGGACTGGATGCTAAGCGGTTGTCTATTCGCAAGGCTCGTATAGATACAGAGGACAGCAGCAAACGATATTTTGACATTGACCTGACCATAGGCACTATCTTTGTTACAGAAATTATAGACCGAGAAGAGATTTGTGGTCCGAGATCGTCTTGCTCTTTGAAATATGAACTTGTTTTAAAGAATCCACTTGAGGTGCATCGAATATCTCTACAAATCCAGGACATAAATGACAATCCGCCTCAATTTCCAAACGAGCGAATAACATTTGAGATTACAGAGTCGGCTGATAAAGGCGAGCGATTTCCTTTGGACGAAGCTCACGACTTAGATATTGGAAGTAATTCCGTGCGAGGATATTCGCTTCAAACGAATGAGAATTTTATATTATCTGTGCATGAAAACGCAGACGGAGGAAAATACGCTGAGTTGGTGCTGGACAAAGAGCTGGACCGTGAACAACAGACAGACATAGAATTAATTCTCACCGCATCTGATGGAGGTAATCCACAGAGGTCCGGAACTGCTCTCATTCACATTACTGTTCTGGATGCGAACGATAATATTCCAGTGTTTAGTCAACCCGTGTATAGAGTCAGTTTGGCTGAAAACACGCCTTTAGGCACTGAAGTGATAACAGTAACCGCGACAGACGCTGACGCAGGAGCAAACGGGGAAGTCACGTATGAACTCAGTCGAGTGTCTGAAAAGGCAGCAAAATTATTTTCTATTGATAAGACCAATGGACAAATTAGGGTGACTGGAGATATTGATTATGAAGATGAAACATACTACGAGATGAGAGTACAAGCCAAAGACGGTCCGGGTTTAGCATCAACTGCAAAAATTGTCGTAGATGTCACTGACGTCAATGATAACGCTCCGAAAATAATTTTAAAATTTCTGGACGACCCTATAGCTGAGAACATTGAAGTAGGCAACGAGGTGGCTATTATTAATGTCCAGGATAAAGATTCAGGAGATAATCGACAGATTCGTTGTTCCATTCAGCCAAACATTCCTTTTAAACTGATTTCGTCGGTTAAGAACTATTTCTCTTTGGTAACTAGCAGTACGCTGGACAGAGAAACAGAATCAGACTACAACATAACAATCACTGCAACTGATGGAGGCTCCCCACCTTTATCCTCCTTCATGACTATTCATCTATCCGTGTCTGATGTAAATGATAACGCACCTGTATTTGAAGGACAAGAGTACAGCGCACAGGTTCCTGAGAATAACAAACCAGGGACGTCTATTTGTTTTGTTACCGCGAAAGACCCAGACTGGAGACAGAACGGAACAGTGCTGTATTCTCTGGTGCCCAGTGAAGTCCACGGTTTTCAAGTATCATCATTTTTATCCGTTAATGCAGAGACAGGGGCGATCCATGCTGTAAAATCGTTTGACTATGAACAGTTCAGAAACTTCAAAGTCCAGATTCTGGCCAGAGACAATGGTTCTCCTCCTCTCAGCAGCAACACGACTGTGAGTGTGTTCATAACAGACAAGAATGATAACTCTCCACAGATATTATACCCTGCTCCAGAGGGAAAGTCTTTAATGACGGAGATGGTCCCTAAAACTGCTCTGTCAGGCTCACTGGTCTCCAAGGTGATTGCTGTGGATTCTGACTCCGGACAGAATGCGTGGCTGTCCTATCACATTATAAAGTCAACAGATCCGGGACTTTTCACCATTGATCTCCATAGTGGAGAGATCAGGGCTCAGCGGGACATCACTGAATCTGACAGAATGAAGCAGAACCTTGTTATTTCAGTGAAAGATAACGGACAACCCCCTCTCTCTTCAACTTGTTCTGTATATCTGCTTATTTCTGACAATCTTGCTGAAATCCCAGAGCTTAAGGACATGACTAATGAGGAGAACAACTATAAACTAACCTCCTATCTGATCATCGCGCTTGTTTCTGTGTCCACCTTCTTTCTAACTTTCATTATCCTGATCCTGGCTGTGAGGTTTTGCCACAGGAAAAAGCCCAGACTGATGTTTGATGGAGCTGTGGCCATTCCCAGTGGGTATCTCCCTCCTAATTATGCAGAAGTTGAGGGAGCTGGAACTCTCGGCAGTTCTTACAATTATGAGCGATATCTGACAACAGGGTCACACACCAGTGACTTCAAGTTCATCAGATCCTACAATGATAACACACTTCCTGCTCGTGATACTCTAAAACTACACCAAAACAATCCGTTCGGGGAGAGTATAATCACATTTACCGGAACAGGAGAGGAGGACGAGGTAAGAAATTTACAATTTATGCTTTGTGATTCATCAGAGCACGAAACATTTGAGATATTGATATGAGAGCGTTGAAGAGCTATAGTCTGTCTTCAACGTTTCATTTTGCCATCCAGAATTTCTTTCTGTTCTTCATTCTTTCTCTCTGTTTTATTAAATTAACAGAATTACGTTGTAACGCTCGGTGGTTGAACTCAAACGCAGAGTAGACAAGACCGGGATCTGAACACAGAAGTTGATCACCAAACGAAATGAGTTTATTCAGGCAAGGGTCAGAACCAGAAAACACAGTCCACGGAGTAAATAAATCCGAATCGTTAGAGGCAAAGGGTAATCCAAAAACAGAAAGCAAGGGTCAGAACGGAGGTAGGCAATTGGGAAGAACGCTCGGTACGTCGCACTAGGCATAACAATACTTCGCACTGGATAGAGGAAAACAAAGAACTTAAATACAGGTGATTCGTGGTTGTGGCGGTCTAGTACTCAGGTGAAGCAGCTCTACTAATCAGGGGTGATTGTGAGAGTCTGGAAGTGGATTCCGGAACGGATAGTCTTTCAGGTGAGGGAGACTCCTCCCTAGACCTGGGTTGGGGCCTTACATACGCGAATTACAGAAAAATTACTTTTGGACATAACAGTAAATATGGAAATTTGATCATTTGAGTCAAGTAACTTTAATTCATCAATTGTCAGTAATAAACACTTGCTCATATTTTCAGGCATTATACATATGCATATCTACATATATATAATACCTATGTACTATAAGGTAAATACTGTAAGGTAAAACGAAGAGCCATGCCTTCCATTCCATCGCATGAATGTATTATTGTTTTTTTAAATATTTCGACACATTTAAAGCTGATGAGGACACATAATGACAACGGCCTCAATGAAAGTGCAATTAACGCAAAATGCTCAGAGTGTCGCTCTTCACCAACGGTAAATATTCAGAAAGCCTTTTCCGCCTATTATTTATTCATCCAGATTCCTTTAGCAGAGCGAACCATTTCTGCTACAGATCTCACATCTTCGGGTAACTGTGATTTAATAGGTTTCATCTGGTCATTTATTTTCGATAAAGCGCTGACCATGAAGACTTGCTTTCACAGAACAGAAAACGGTGGCGTTTCTTTTGTGATATGGATTGCTTTCCTCGCTCTCCTCCTCGATACACGTACCGTTCGTGGGGATTTGAGCTACGTAATTCAAGAGGACAAAAAGGATCGGTATGTGATTGGAAACCTAGCAAAGGATCTCGGACTTAATCCTCAAATACTATCAACCCGAAAGGCTCGAATCGACACAGAGGAAAGTAGCAAAAGCTATGTTGATATTAATATTAATAGCGGAGATTTGGTCTTAGCTAAAACGATAGACAGGGAAAAGCTCTGTGGCTTGAGGCTGAACTGCATCCTGAATTATGAGCTCGTTTTAGAAAACCCCCTCGAATTATACCGCATATTTCTTAAAATTGAGGATATTAATGACAACGCGCCAAAATTTACAAAAGAGCGCATTATCTTCGACATCAGAGAGTCTGCAACGAAAGGGCAGAGTTATCGTTTGGATGAAGCTCATGATTCCGATATTGGAAAAAATGGAATTCAAGACTACTTGTTGGAGAAGAATGAACATTTCATTTTGTCTGTAAAAGGGAACACAGAGAATGGGAAATATGCAGAGCTTGTTTTGGAGAAAGAGCTCGATCGTGAACAAAAACAGAATATTGACCTGATACTCACTGCGGTTGATGGCGGAAATCCTCAGAGATCAGGAACTGCTATTATCCACATCACTGTGCTGGATGCTAATGATAATGTTCCAGTGTTTAGTCAGCCTGTATATAAAGTGACATTGTTTGAAAACGCACTACTGGGTACAGAAGTGGTAAGAGTGAGTGCAACAGATGCTGATGAAGGTGCAAATGGTGCAGTCTCATACGAATTCAGTCGCATTGCTGACAATGCAGCACAGTTATTTATGATTGATAAGGTCACTGGACAAATTCAGGTGAGCGGAAATATTGACTATGAAGAGGAAAAATCTTATGAAATTAAAGTGCAAGCCAAAGATGGATCTGGCTTAGCATCAATTGCAAGTGTTTTAATAGAAATTACTGATGTAAATGATAACGCTCCAAAAATTATACTTAAATCTCTGATAGATTCTATTTCTGAAAATGCCGCTGTAGGCACAGAGGTGGCCATTTTTAATGTTCAAGATAATGACTCTGGAGATAATCGTTTGATACGTTGTTCTGTTCAACAAAATGTTCCCTTTAAATTGAATCCATCCATCAAAAACTATTTCTCTCTGGTAACTACAAGATCCCTAGATCGAGAGACAGAAGCTAATTACAATATAACCATCACAGCTACTGATGGAGGCTCTCCACCTTTGTCCTCTTCCAAAAATATTCATTTTACTGTGTCAGATGTCAATGATAATCCACCTGTTTTTGAAGAGCAGTTATACTGTACTTATTTAGCTGAGAATAATAAACCAGGCACCTCTGTTTGTTCTGTTACTGCGAGAGATCCTGACTGGAGGCAGAATGGAACACTGCTATATTCTCTGGTACCCAGTGAAGTCAATGGTGCCCCTGTATCCTCAATTTTATCCATTAATGCAGACACAGGGGTGATCCATGCTGTGAGATCATTTGACTATGAACAGTTCAGAAATTTTACAGTCCAGGTTGTGGCCAGAGACAATGGTTCTCCTCCACTCAGCAGCAACACAACTGTGAGTGTGTTCATAACAGATGAGAATGATAACTCTCCACAGATATTATACCCTGCTCCAGAGGGAAAGTCTTTAATGACTGAGATGGTCCCTAAAGCTGCTATGTCAGGCTCACTGGTTTCAAAGGTGATCGCTGTGGATGCAGACTCTGGACAGAATGCATGGCTGTCCTATCACATTGTAAAGTCAACAGATCCGGGACTTTTCACCATTGGTCTCCATAGTGGAGAGATCAGGGCTCAGCGGGATGTCTCTGATTCTGATAGTATGAAGCAGAGCCTTGTTATTTCAGTGAAAGATAACGGACAACCCCCTCTCTCTTCAACTTGTTCTGTATATTTGCTTATTTCTGATAACCTTGCTGAAGTTCCAGAGCTTAAGGACATGGCTTATGAGGAGAACAACTCCAAACTGACATCATATCTGATCATCGCACTTGTTTCCGTGTCCACCTTTTTCCTGACTTTCATTATTCTGATCCTGGCTGTGAGGTTTTGCCACAGGAAAAAGCCCAGATTGTTGTTTGATGGGGCAGTGGCCATTCCCAGTGCTTATCTCCCTCCCAACTATGCAGAGGTTGAGGGAGCTGGAACTCTCCGCAGTTCTTACAATTATGACACTTATCTGACAACAGGATCACACACCAGTGACTTCAAATTCATCAGATCTTACAATGACAATACTCTTCCTGCTGGAGGTACTCTAAAAATGTGTCAAGACGATCCTTTTGAACCAAGCAAGATAATGCTTACTCATACAGGAGATACAGATGAGGTAAGCAGAATTTAGTTCACAATTATAGTAATCGTTGTTTGTTCTCACTGCACAATTACACAATGAAATCATTTATGAGGTGACCTTGTACTTTTGTTTGTCTTAATAAAAGTCAATAGATTATTCCCAACATGTGATGTGTAAAGCTATTTCACATTTTCGTATTTCTCATTTTACTCTCACATTGTCCATTAAACAAGGAATGAAGAAGGAATTCTTTAACTCTTCAGTTTTTCGTCCGTACACTGTTTGTGTTAGGTAATTCTTGCCAGATTTTCTTCTATCTATTTATTTATTTAACCGAACGTATTTATGATTCAACAACTGTAGGTTTTACAGAAGTTTTTGGCTTTTTTATTGATGCATGATGGCGAGCTCAGGGTGAAACTTATCACATAAGGAGGAGCCGATATATTTTTTATCGTGGATAATATTTACCTATGAGCTTAGGCTATTGTTCCGTCTGAGAAATATGAGTCTCACGTTAAACCACTCTGGCCTACTTTGTTTAATTCAATGTTACATTACATAATTACATTATGCAGAACACTTTATAAATTAATTTGTGAAATTCCTATTTAAAGCGATTTCTGTGCGCTGGTGTTCTAGACAGCCATAACAGTTTTAGAATACTCAGGCAGAATACGAATGAAAATTATAATAATCATAGCAGGAATGCAGCTGGATATTTTCTAATATTATTTTACAATCAGTGAGTGGCCTTACAAGCAAGTAAATGGGCTTTAAAGTGTATCATCATTTAACTTTAAATTACTGGGTATTCTGCTGCTTACATGAGTAACCTGGATTAAGAAATTAATTTGTTTCTCAAATCTTTAATAATTAGGAAGGCAAGTGTTGCAGTTAACAGAAAACACACAGGGTGTCACTCTTCACCAACGGTTGCTGGATAAAAACCTCCCTGTTCAGACGCTTAATATTGCTCCTCAGATCCATGTTATAGCCGTGCATAGGAAGCAAATTGTGTTGAGGCAGAAGCTGTTTTGGGAAAGGCTGCGCTAGATATCTTTTTTTTTGTAAGTTTCTCGTTTGGCTTTAAGAAGTGTTTCAGTTATGCGAGTCAGGACATTCTGTCCTTTCGTCGTGCTCCTTGTTTTACTCATCCCCTCTCTGCGTGTGGTGCGCGGAGATTTGACTTACACGTTCCCAGAAGAAACAAAGCGTCAGTATGTAATTGGAAATATTGCCAAGGATCTCCGAACAGATGCTAAACGATTAACTGCTCGAAAAGCGCGGATCGATGCGGAGGATAACGGCAAACGGTTTTGTGACATTAACATGAAAACGGGCGATTTAATCGTTTCAGAGATAATAGACCGAGAAGAGCTTTGTGGTTCCACAATATCGTGCATTCTCAATTATGAATTGGTTCTAGAAAATCCTCTTGAAGTCCATCAAATATCCCTTCAAATTCAGGACATCAATGATAATGAACCGCGATTTGCTAACGATGTCATTGAGCTTGAGATCAGTGAATCAACTGTCAAGGGGCATCGCTTCCGTTTAGATGAAGCTTACGATTCTGACATAGGAAAAAATGGAGTCACTGGATATTCACTGGAGAAGAATGATTACTTCGTGTTGTCCGTTCAAGGGAACACGGACAGTGGAAAATACGCTGAATTGGTGCTGGAGAAAGAACTCGACCGTGAACAAGAGAAGGAAATATATTTAATACTCACAGCTTCTGACAGTGGCACCCCACAGAGGTCTGGTATTGTAAATATCCACATCAATGTGCTTGATGCTAATGACAACACTCCGGTTTTTAGTCAGCCTGTATACAAAGTTACTCTGGCTGAAAATGCACCTTTAGATACAGTAGTAATTACAGTAAGTGCCACCGATGCTGACGAAGGGGCAAATGGAGAGATTACATATGAATTTAATCGAGCTTCAGATAAAATAGTTAGATTATTTTATATAGATAAGACAACTGGACAGGTTAAAGTAAGAGGAGATATTGACTTTGAAAAAGAAAAATATCATGAAATAGGAGTCCAAGTCAAAGATGGTTCTGGTTTAGCATCTACTGCAAAAATTATCATAGAAATCAGAGATGTTAATGACAATATACCTCGAATTATTCTTAAGTCATTGACTGATCCCGTACCTGAAAATACTGTGGGAGGCACCGAGGTTGCAATAATTAATGTTCAGGATAAAGATTCAGGAGACAATCGACAGGTTCAATGCTCCATCAAACAAAATACTCCCTTCAAATTAATTCCATCTATCAAGAACTATTTTTCTCTGGTAACCACAGGCACATTAGACAGAGAGAAAGAAAGAGAGTATAACATAACTATCACTGCCACTGATGGGGGTTTTCCATCTTTATCTTCAACATTGACTATTCATTTATCTGTATCAGATGTCAATGATAACTCGCCTGTATTTGAACAGCAATCATACAGTGCCTATGTTAGTGAAAACAACAAACCAGGGACCTCTATTTGTTCTGTTACTGCAAGAGACCCAGACTGGAAGCAGAATGGAACAGTGTTGTATTCTCTGGTGCCCAGTGAGGTCAATGGTGTCCCAGTGTCCTCGTTTGTATCAATTAATGCAGACACTGGGGTGATCCATGCTGTGAGATCATTTGACTATGAACAGTTCAGAAACATCAAAGTTCAAGTTGTGGCCAAAGACAATGGTTCTCCTCCACTCAGCAGCAACACAACCGTGAGTGTGTTCATTACGGATGAGAATGATAACTCTCCACAGATATTATACCCTGCTCCAGAGGGAAAGTCTTTAATGACTGAGATGGTGCCTAAAGCTGCTCTGTCAGGCTCTCTTGTCTCCAAGGTGATCGCTGTGGATGCAGACTCTGGACAGAATGCGTGGCTGTCTTATCACATTCTAAAGTCTACAGATCCTGGACTTTTCACCATTGGTCTTCATAGTGGAGAGATCAGGACTCAGCGGGATGTCTCTGATTCTGACAGCATGAAGCAGAACCTTGTTATTTCAGTGAAAGATAACGGACATTCTGCTCTCTCCTCAACCTGT
>JBBPDC010000035.1:15383273-15393973 GCA_037974485.1 Hemigrammopetersius urotaenia
ATTATATTATTATGTAATATCAAACAACGCTAAATCTTTTCTTTGTTCTACTCATTACCTTCTGCTTAATGATTTCTAATATCTTATTAGTACCCACAAAGTGATTTTTAATTTACGGATCCGATGTCTTCCGTTTAATATGGACTCTTTCCACAACACTTTGAAGAGTTTATTTCAGCACTAGATCAAAGTACACTCTCGGACTCATGTAAACTCGTAGGTAATCGACTTAAAATTTCCACCTTATTTTAAACATGAATGAAATTTAAGCCATAAAAGAGTTTCATTTTACATATGACTGTACCGTTTCCTTACATTACATATTTTTATTCTATAGGAAACACACACATATTATACGTGTACATATATTATGTACAATTAAATGGTTTAGTATGTATGTAAGTTTTATTTTTTTCTATTTTTCTTATTTCCCCTGCACTTTGCATGATTCACGTGATCCTGCTGTATCTTCGCTTCTTTTGTATTTTTTTTTTTATCTTGTGTAGTTCCTTAGTATGGACTCCGAGGGCCGCTATTTATCTACGAAAGGATTTTTGTGCTTGAATCGCAAACCCTCCCTTTACACTTAATAATATCTCAAAGGATCTCACGTCACATAAGGAGTAATTGCGGAATACACGCGTCCTTTTGTTCGCGAAATACGCCAAATGTGGCATATGCTGACAGTTTAGATCCTCGTTGGTTATCAGCACTTCTGTCGCCAAAAATGAACGCAGCAACGATGTGGTCCACGGTGTTTTTTGGCACAATCTTCTCTTCTTACTCGGCATGGGGGCTTACTTACTCGATTCACGAGGAAACTGCGAAAGGGACGACAATTGGAAATATTGCTCAGGATTTAGGGTTGGATTTAAAGGCATTGAAATCAAGGAATGTGCGCATCTACACGGGAGACGACGTGGAATATATCGAGCTGAAAAAAGAAACAGGGCTGCTTGTTGTCAAAGAGAAAATAGACCGTGAGGTTCTTTGTGCAAAAATGACTCCCTGCGCTCTGCATCCTCAGATTATTCTGGAGAATCCTATGGAGTTATATAAAACTACTGTTGAAATTATTGACATAAATGATAACGCTCCGTACTTTGAAAGAAATGAAATTACGTTCGAAATAAGCGAGTTAGCTGCGGCAGGGGCTAGATTCACGCTCGAGAATGCGGTTGATTTTGACGTTGGAGTTAACGGCCTGCTCACTTACTCCCTCGAACCGACGGATAATTTTGTTTTACAGCTTCAGGGTCAAACGGATGGAGAAAAGAACGTGGAAATTGTGCTACAAAGACCTTTAGACCGCGAATTCCAGAGCCAGCTTTCTTTGACTCTGACCGCTTCAGATGGAGGCGAACCACGCATGTCTGGAACCGTTCAAATACACGTAATTGTTTTAGATATTAATGACAACGCTCCTGTCTTCAGTCAGAAAATATACAAGGCAACAGTGACTGAAAATGCACCTAAAGGCTTTGAATTAACAAATGTCCTCGCCACTGACAAAGATGAAGGGTCAAACGGTTTAATTTCATATTATATCTCAAATAAGATAGATCTGAACAATATTTTTGTAATTCATCGACAGAGTGGAAAAGTCTTCTTAAATGGTCAAATTGACTACGAAAAAGCAAGTCATTATCAACTAAATATTCAAGCTCGAGATCAAGGTGGGCTTTCAGACTCATGCAAACTCATGATTGACGTAATTGACGAAAATGATAACAAACCTACGATCAGCATCTTGTCTCGTTCAGATATTCTAACCGAGGAATCTAAGCCTGGCACTGTCATTGCTATACTGAATGTGAATGACCCAGACTCAGAGGCAAATGGCCAGGTTCAGTGTAGTATCAATGAAAACGTTCCTTTTACTATCACGACACCATCCAGTAATATCTTCAGCCTGGGCACAGACAGGGAACTGGATAGGGAGAGAGACGCTGAGTACAACATTACTGTAATGTGCTCTGATGAGGGAGTGCCCTCACTCTCCAGCAGCGTTTCACTCCGTTTACACATTTCAGATGTGAATGATAACGCTCCTGTTTTTGAGAGAAGTAACTACGAAGTGTTTGTGGTCGAGAACAACACACCAGGTCTCTCTGTATTCACAGTAAAGGCCAGTGACGCAGACTCCAGTCAGAATGCTCGTGTTTCTTACGTTTTAGAAGACAGCACTGTTAATGGGGTTCATGTTTCATCATATGTCTCTGTCGGTGCTGACAGTGGAGTCATTCATGCTGTGCGCTCTTTCGACTATGAGCAGTTAAAGGAGTTCCATTTCTGCATAAAAGCCCTGGATGGAGGCTCCCCTCCACTCAGCAGTAACGTGACGGTAAAAATTAAAATCCAAGACCAGAATGACAATGCTCCTCAGGTCCTGTACCCAGTACAGACTGGTGGTTCTCTGGTGGCTGAGATTGTGCCTCGTGCAGCAGATGTTGGCTATCTTGTCACCAAAGTTGTGGCTGTTGATGTGGACTCTGGACAGAATGCCTGGCTCTCCTACAAACTACAGAAAGCCACAGACAGGGCGTTGTTTGAAGTGGGCCCACAGAATGGAGAGATACGGACTGTGCGCCTGGTCACTGATAAAGATACTATGAAACAGAAGCTCACTGTTGTTGTGGAGGATAACGGACAGCCATCTCGCTCAGCTGTAGTTAACGTCAATGTAGCTTTAGCGGACAGTTTCCCTGAAGTGCTTTCAGAGTTCTCGGACTTAATGCACAGCAAAGAATACAACTATAACCTAACATTCTATTTAGTTTTAGCACTGTCTGCTGTTTCATTCCTTTTCATCACAACTGTAGTAGTTATGATCTCAGTAAAGATTTACAGATGGAGACAATCTCGTATCTTCTATCAGTCCAATCTCCCAGTTATTCCGTATTATCCACCCGGTTATGCAGATACAGGAGTTACTGGAACTCTGCCTCACATGTATTGCCATGATACTTGTATGACGACCAATTCGAGGAAAAGTGACTGTAAATATTCTACACTTGGTGGTCAGAGTGTCTTAGTGGTCGACCAAAGTTTTGCAGAGTCTCTGCAGCAGAAAACAAAGAATAATGACTTCTTGGAAGATCCACACTCTCCAGAATTGGTAAGGACAAGTGACTTTATTTTGTTTTGTGTGTCTTCTGGTGCTTCTGAGAAATTAACTTAAAAAGGACCTGTCCAGTCACCATTCATTCAGTTTAGTTCTATCTTGATGGGTGTATTTATAAATGTTCATTTTGTTGTTGGATATTCTTTGCTAGCAGTTTTCAGCACTGTGTTATGGACAGCGCTGTAAGGTTCAGTAAGCGTTTTGTCAGACAAATTCTTTGAAATGGTGAGTGAATGCATAAATATAGTAAGTTAATTATTTTATATATGCAATTTTCTGGTTTAAATGCTTGGTTTCTGGAATTTTCTGTCCATCATAAGTGCTGAATCAGTTCTGCTAAGACCTCGAGTAATGTTTTTCATGTTTATTTACTTCCTGCCTTCACTGTTCTGTGTAGTGGCATATGTGTTTACACATTTTACATACAACGTCAGTAAATACATGTTGCGCTTCCCAGAACACTGGAGTACACGCTTTACTTACTTTATTATAAATTCCACCTTACCCAAAAAATGACTTGAACTTAATAATATAAGTGAATTTCTCCAAAAGTCTTTGTGTGCTGTTGTGAAATCGGAGGTTGAGAGTTATGCCGTGGGTGTTGCATTCTTTGACCAACATATTACTTTATATTGTGGGCATAGATTAGTTTTTACGGCCCAGCACTACTTTAAATACATCATTATACATGACTAGAATGTTTTAATTAATTTTAAACAATAGCAGGTTTAATTGGCAAAGACATTTCATTTACACCTAAGACACTTGATCACACATTTTCCATTCCACACACAATAAATAACCCACCCATATGAAAAGCATGGATTTCAAAGAGGTGTAGCTCATTTCTACATGCTTTGATTAAATGTTTTCCGTACCTTTGTGCTTTCAGAAAGAGTACTTACAATCATGTTTGTCTGTTGTCTGTATTTTTTATTCATATTCACCTATTGATTTGAAGAAGTTCAAGAGCAGTGAAAACGTGTAGAAAGTAAAATAAAGTTAAAGGATTTTTTTCAGTCTGTGATTCTTTACTTTGATGAATATAAAATCGGTTGTATCTGAGGGCAGATTTTACTACTGTTTAAAATACACAACATAAATTATTCAATTGCTATTGAGGTGTAGTTCTTATTTTTGACTCTGAGGGCCGCTGTTCATCAGGCCGCGAAGGAAAATACAGAAACCATCCCACATCCTCACATCATCTCATTTTATCAGGAAAAAATAGGAAGGCAATCCTCTGTCGCAGACAGTCTTTACACGCTGTCGTCGTAAAGTTGTTTCGCTGTGTAGCAAATTAAGATTTCTGATTCAGTGAACCGATTCAGTCGAAGATTAAACTTTACGTGAAACGGGACCATTAAATATGAAATCGTTCGTTTCTCCACCGTGGAACACAAAGCTGCTCTTTGTGCTCTTTTGTTCTGGAATCGCGTGCGGCCAAATCTCTTATTCCATACCGGAGGAAATGGAGAAAATCTCAATGATTGGAAATATCGCTCAGGATCTGGGTTTGGATTTAAAAAGACTTAAGTCCGGAAACGCCCGAATCTATACAGGTGACAGCGCTGAATTCGTCGAACTGAACAGAGAAAAGGGATTCTTGTTCGTCAAAGAAAGAATTGATCGCGAGTCTCTATGCGCAAAAACAACCCCGTGCGCTCTGCATCTCCAGATGATTCTGGAAAACCCCATGGAACTATATTCCGTTACTGTCGAAATCAAGGACATAAACGACAACGCTCCGGTTTTCCAGAAGAACGAAATTAGGTTTGAGATCAGTGAATCAGCAGCGGTGGGGGCCAGATTCGTGCTGGGAAGAGCGGTAGACCCTGACATAGGAATAAACGGCCTTCGAAGCTACTCGCTAAGCCCCACCAATAATTTTGTTTTAGAAAACGAATCAGGCGGAGAGAAGAATGTAGAAATTGTTTTAAAGAAACCTCTTGATCGAGAAAAAGAAAGTCTACTTAATTTGTTGTTGACAGCGTTTGATGGAGGAGAACCACGACTATCGAGCACAATGAATATACAAATAAATGTATTGGATGCTAATGACAATGCTCCTCTTTTTACGCAAAGAGTATACAAAGCCACGGTGATAGAAAATGCACCAAAGGGTACAAAGCTGACAACGGTAAGTGCTTCTGATGCAGATGAAGGCTATTATAGTCATCTGTCATATTATATTTCAGATGCAGTTGACAGTTCCGTGGCTGACCTGTTTACTCTGCACAAAGAAAGTGGAGATATAACACTGAGTGACCAGATAGATTATGAAAAATCAAACAATTATCAGCTCGATATTCAGGTTAGAGACCAAGGAGGACTTTCTGACACGTGCAAAGTAATCATTGACGTGCTGGATGTTAATGACAACATACCAACTATTGACATAATTTCTATGTCCAGTTTTATATCTGAGGATTCCAAACCTAACACCGTTGTCACCATGATAAAAGTAAATGACCCAGACTCAGGTGCAAATGGCCAAGTTCACTGCACCGTTAGTGAAAATGTTCCATTGTCTGTGAATATGCAGTCTAATAATTTCTTTAGTCTGCACACACAGCAGGAATTGGACCGGGAGAAAGAGGCTGAGTACAATATCACTGTGATGTGCTTTGATGATGGAGTGCCCTCACTCTCCAGCAACGTTTCACTCCGTTTACAGATTTCGGATGTGAATGATAATGCTCCTGTCTTTGAGAAAAGCAACTACAAGACATTTGTGCTTGAGAACAACACACCAGGTCTCTCTGTATTCATAGTGAAGGCCAGAGACGCAGACTCGAACATGAATGCTCGTGTTTCTTACATTTTAGAAGACAGCACTGTTAATGGAGCTCCTGTTTCATCATATGTGTCGGTTGATGCTGCCAGTGGAGTCATTCATGCTGTGCGCTCTTTTGACTATGAGCAGTTAAAGGAGTTCCATTTCCATGTAAAAGCCCTGGATGGAGGCTCCCCGCCACTCAGCAGTAATGTGACAGTAAACATTAAAATCCAAGACCAGAATGACAACGCTCCTCAGGTTCTGTACCCAGTACAGACTGGTGGCTCTCTGGTGGCTGAGATTGTTCCTCGTGCAGCAGATGTTGGCTATCTTGTCACCAAGGTGGTGGCTGTTGATGTGGACTCTGGACAGAATGCCTGGCTCTCATACAAACTCCAAAAAGCCACAGACAGGGCGTTGTTTGATCTGGGCCCACAGAATGGAGAGATACGGACTGTGCGCCTGGTCAACGATAAAGATGCTGTGAAACAGAAACTAGTTGTTGTTGTGGAGGATAACGGACAGCCATCTCGCTCAGCTGTAGTTAACATCAATGTAGCTGTAGCAGACAGTTTCCCTGAGGTGCTCTCAGAGTTCTCTGACTTTACGCACAGCGAAGAATACAAAAATAACCTGACTTTTTATTTAGTTTCAGCTCTGGCTGCTGTTTCATTCCTTTTCATCACAACTGTAGTAGTTATAATTTCAGTAAAGATCTACAGATGGAGACAGTCTCGTATCTTCTATCAGTCCAGTCTCCCAGTAATTCCATACTATCCACCCGGTTATGCAGATACAGGAGTTACTGGAACTCTGCCTCACATGTACAATTACGATACTTGTATGACTACTAACCCGAGGAAAAGTGACTGTAAATATTCTACACTTGTTGGACATAATATGTTGGTCATTGACCGGAGCTTTTCAGAGACTCTGCAGCATGCAAGAAAGGAAAATAATCTTCTGGAAGACCCTGATTCTCCGGATTTGGTAAGACATGGGATTATACTGGAAAACCTTAAACATTCCGCAATAATTTAAAGTGAATTACTTTAAAGTTACAGAAAGAAAAACCTACAATGGTCACTGAAAAAACTTGAAACTGGCAAAAGGAATTGAATTGTGCTCCAACAGATTTATTCTGAAAATACAAACTAATGAAACTGGCCTGGACAAAAATTATGGTACCCCTAGACAAGACGGAATATAATTTGTAAAGCTGCTTTGTGACAATGACCATTGTTAAAAGCGCTATATAAATAAAATTGAATTGAATTGAATAAGTTAAACTAAGGTGTGTCCTGTAATTAGCATCAAACTTGCAATCAGTCAGTCTGCCTATTTAAAGGGTGAAAAGTAGTCACTGTGCTGTTTGGTATTGTGGTGTGTACCACACTGAACATGGACCACAGACAGAGAAGGAGAGAATTGTCTCAAGAGATTATAAACAAAATTATAGACATGCATATTCAAGGATGACACCACTGTTGGCAAATCATAAAAAAGTGAGACTTGAAGTTGACAAAATGCATATTGAAAACCACAAAGCTTCTTTGAGAATGCCCTTGGACTGATGAGATGTTCAGAGATGCAAAAATGAAGCATATCAAGAAAAGTTCACTATACCTACAGTGAAACATGGGGGAGGATAAGCCATGTTATGTGTCTGCTTTACTGTATTTGGCACAGGGAGTCTTGAATCTTTGCAAAGTACAATGAAATCTCAAGACTAATAAGTCATTCTGGAGCAAAATGTGCTGCCCAGCATCAGAAAGCTTAGTCTCAGTCACAGGTCATGGGTCATCCAAAAAGAAAATGACCCACAACACACAGCTAAAACACCCAAGACTAGTTAAGAATAAAACATTGGGCTATTCTGAAGTGGCCTTCTATGAGCCCTGAGGTAAATTCTATCAAACATCTGTGGAACGAGCTGAAACATGCAGTCTGGAGAAGGCACCCTTCAAACCTGAGACAACTGGAACAGTTTGCTCATGAAGAGTGGGCCAAAGTACCCATTGACAGGTGCAGAAGTCTCATTGAGAGTAACAGGAATCGCTTGATCACAGTGATTGTCTCAAAAGGTTGTTCAACAAAATATTAAGTTAAGGGTACCATCATTTTTTCCAGGCCAGTTTTATTAGTTTGTTTTTAAAATAATTCTGTTAGACCACAACTGAAAAGCAATGTCTGATTTTCATTTTGTTAATTTTCAGTAAATTGTTATGTATTATTACTTTTGTCAGTTTCAAATTATTTTAGTGACCATTGTGGGTTTTTCTTTCTGTAGCCAAAGAGTACCAACAATTTTGTTTGTGTGTGTACATGTCCTAAGGCTCATATAATTGTAACTCATGTGTCTTGGTGCTTTAAAGGAAGTCCATCATAAATTTTTATTTTAGACTGTTGACAACAGATAAAATAACTTTGTTACAAATCGCTGTTTTTGTCAAAACATGTGGAATTTTCAGTTTATTTGCAGGGCATGAACTAAAGCAACCTGACAGTGACAGTGAACCCGGGAAAATGTTTAAAAATGGATTTACATGATTCAAGTGTGTGATGACGGGCCTTAATGCAATGGCTTTGCTTTAGATTGTTTGAAAACGAAGTCAAAAGAACTTTAAATCGTGTTCAGCCACAGCGCTTCTATATTCAGGGTGTCAGGACTTTTCAGCACTTTGGTTTCTGGACAGCGCCAGATCGTTTGAAATGTTTACGAGCAATGCTTTCGCTGAACACAGACAAGCCTACTTTGGAAACTTTTGTGGCACAGTAAATTTTGCTAAATAATATTATTTTTTTACAAATTGTCCATATTACTCTTTCTTGTGGTTAATATGTAAAATAACGCATTGTAACACATTTATGTTTCATAAATAACAAATTGCACCAGATTACAGGCACGCGACAGTCACTGATCTACTGATTATTTTATTATTTATTTGTTTTTTTATATATATCTGTATTGTTTACATTTTGAGTAATCCATCGGTATTCGTACATGAATTACTTAATTACTTTTCAGTTTTTGTAGTTCCTGTATTTGCCTCACAGTGCCGCTCTTTAACAGAGTTTGACTGCATTAAGGGCGAACTGTTTGAACCTTCCCCCAGAAAAAATAGGATGGCAGTCCTTTCTCGCAGACAGAATGTACAGGACGTCGTAGTAATATTGGTTTGCTGGATAGATTTCTGTTTTATTTCATCAGTCTTGTTGATGCTAAAATTGAAGATGGGACCATTGAATATGAAAGCGCCAGTTCCTCCACCGTGGCATGCAACGCTCCTCCTTGTACTCTTTTGTTCTCGCATCACGTCCGGGCAGATTTCTTATTCCATACAGGAGGAAATGGCGAATGGTTCAGTGATTGGAAATATCGCTCAGGATCTGGGTTTGGATTTAAAAAGACTCAAGTCCGGAAAAGCCCGAATCTATACAGGCGACAGCACCGAATTCATCGAACTGAACAGAGAAAATGGATTCCTGTTCATCAAAGAAAGAATTGATCGCGAGTCTCTTTGCGCAAAAACGACCCCGTGCGCTCTGCATCTCCAGATGATTCTGGAAAACCCCATGGAACTATATTCTGTTACCGTCGAAATCAAGGATATAAACGATAACGCTCCGGTTTTCCAAAAGAACGAAATTTTGTTTGAGATCAGTGAATCAGCAGCGGTGGGGGCTAGATTCGTGCTTGGGAGATCGGTGGATCCGGACGTGGGAAACAACGACCTCCGAAGCTACTCGCTGAATCCCACGGATAATTTTGTTTTAGACGAGCAGTCTGATGTGGGAAAAATAGCTGAGATGGTTTTGCAGAAGTCTCTTGACCGAGAAAACGAAGGTCGACTTAATTTAGTGCTGACAGCGTTTGATGGAGGAGAACCACGGCTATCGAGCACAATGAATATACGTGTAAATATATTAGATGCAAATGATAATGCTCCTGTCTTTACGCAAAAGGTGTATAAGGCCACAGTAAC
Organism: Hemigrammopetersius urotaenia; assembly: GCA_037974485.1. Taxonomy (NCBI): domain Eukaryota; kingdom Metazoa; phylum Chordata; class Actinopteri; order Characiformes; family Alestidae; genus Hemigrammopetersius; species Hemigrammopetersius urotaenia. Next base: position 15,393,163 of record JBBPDC010000035.1, read on the forward strand.
TGAAAATGCTCCAAAGGGTAGCAATTTGATAACCGTAAGCGCTTCTGATGCAGATGTAGGAACTAATAGTTATGTGTCATATTACATTTCTGAAGCAGCTGACAGATCTGTGACCGAAATATTTACTGTGGGTCAACACAGTGGAGAAATTTTATTAACCGGGAAAATTGACTATGAAAAATCCAACAATTATCAGCTTGATATTCAGGCTAGCGACCAGGGAGGACTCTCGGACTCGTGTAAGGTAATTATTGACGTGTTGGATGTTAACGACAACAAACCAATCATTGACATAATTTCAATGTCTACTTCAATTTCAGAGGAGTCCAAACCTAACACCGTTGTTGCCATGATAAAAGTAAATGACCCAGACTCAAGTACAAATGGCCAAGTTCACTGCACTATCAGTGATAACGTTCCATTTTCAGTGAATATGCAGTCTAATAATTTCTTCAGTCTGCGCACAGAGCAGGAATTGGACCGGGAGAGAGACGCTGAGTACAACATTACTGTGATGTGCTCTGATGAGGGCGTGCCCTCACTCTCCAGCAGCGTTTCTCTCCGTTTAAACATTTTAGATGTGAATGATAACGCTCCTGTCTTTGAGAGAAGTAACTACGAGACGTTTGTGGTCGAAAATAACACACCAGGTCTCTCTGTATTCACAGTGAAGGCCAAAGACACAGACTCGAACCAGAATGCTCGTGTTTCATACATCTTGGAAGACAGTACTATTAATGGGGTTCCTGTTTCGTCATATGTGTCAGTTAGTGCTGACAGTGGAGTCATTCATGCTGTGCGCTCTTTCGAC
>JBBPDC010000035.1:15419066-15436597 GCA_037974485.1 Hemigrammopetersius urotaenia
CACACACACACACACACACACACACACACACACACACACACACACACACACACACACACACACACACACAAACTTCAGTAAAGAAGACAATGTCTGTATCTATTGGCTGGACAATCAGTAAGTGAAAGCCTGCTGTTTCACTGTTGCAGTTGGTTTTCCAAACACATACAGAAACAGACATTCAACCAACATTTAATATTCGTAATCATCAATAGTCTTAATGCATGTCTGAATGCTAAACACTATTTTCTCCTTGGTACAGGTGCACTGCTTTTACCAAGGTGGTTGAGACCAAGACCAAGGGGGAGCCAGCGAGCGTATGTGTCTTTCAATTCTTGCTCATTCTTCTCCATGATGGTCTGTAGGATGGTGGAAGTAACATCACCGTTACAGGAGCCCACAGCAATCATGCCGCAGGCCAACGCAGTCACACCTGCAACCTACGGATACGACAGCAAGCATAAAAGTTTCACAGTTTCATTTCAAAGGCATTGATGCAACCAGATGCAAGAGGGAAACTCAAATTGATGGAAAAAACTAACACAGTACATTCCAGCCTTTTCAAAATGTAATAAAAAAAAGAAAGAAAGGGCCAAACCCACCTCCATGCTGGATTTGGAATCTCCCATGACTGGCAGGAGCAGAGACAGGACATCCTCTCTGTTAGAACCTGCATAGGCCAGACCCAGCCTACGTAAACAAAACAAACAAAAAATGACATTAAAGGGGTGTTTATATTTAATGTCTTGCCCTTAGGCCCGAGTGTTCATTTACACTTACATGACAACTATTCAACTTCACTATATCCCTTAGAATTAAACATCCTATTTGGTCACTGTGCCTTCAGGACTAATATGTAAAGATTTCAGTTTCTGCTGTCCTGTGTTGTGCCTTATTCTAAAGGTCACTGCTAAACTGCGGTAAGCTCCATGGACCATGAAATAAAATCTTTAAATTCATTTTTTTTATGCCAACAGATCACTGTGTGCACCTGGTAAGGAAGGTATGTAAACTGAAGTGAAAAATTCTTTAAAAAAAAAAAAAAAACAGCTCACAATTTTTTAAAAACAATGCAATGTAACTGACAGCAGAGATCTATGGACATACAGAGATAACCAAAATGCAAATGTGCGCTTTACCCAAAGATGGCTCCTATCCGCATAATGTTGCTGTTGTGGAGGACATAGTCGGACAGAAGGGCCAAAGCTGGGTCACATTCATTACGCACTCCAGAGTTCACTATACCGCAAGCCAACAAAGCACCAGACTACAGAGAAAGAGAGAAAACTGTTGGAACAGCAGTTACAACACAAAGCTGAGGGCAGGTGGTGTGATGGTGAACAGAGTCAGTGTTCACACCTTGATGTAGTCTTCAGAGGAGTAGAGATATTTGTCGATCTGAGTCAGACCTCCATCCACATCCCACAGCAAGATCATACCCAAAGATGCAGCAGCACTTAGCATTCCTACACACAAAGACAAAACATACTTATTAACCTACACAACCCTCTTAAGTTTCATAAAAATGACACTAAGAGACAACCTTATCAACCATCCTGGCATTCTACATGGTAGGTGTGCAGTCGAGTTGCTGTATGACCCTTACCATGGTCCTTGTTCTTATACAACCATTTGTTGCCATCCTCTGTCAGCAGCTTATCTTGTCCAAATGCTGCATTTACAAATCCATTCACAAACGAGGATGCCAGGTTCATACGAGCAGAATCCACCTGAGATCCACTGCCACCAAATCCTGACAGAAAAGAGAAAAAGTAGAATATTGGTGTGAAAGGCAGATTGGAATAATAATCATTTTTTAAAAAAAAGCACAAAACAAAAGAGGGAGAAAGTAAAAGATACATTGTCAAATACAGAAAGAACAAGTGAGAGAAAGAAAGTAGAAAAATTAAAAAGAGGTCTTACTGTTGTTCTCCAGGTGGGTTTTGTAAATGTCATCTGGCACTTTGGGCTCCATGATATCCAGCTGTGTGAAGAAAACAACAGCCAATACACATCACACTCAACAACAGCAAGCCTTCACTTTTCGATCTGGTTTAAAAAAAAAAAAAAAAAAAAAAAGAAAAACATGCACTCACCTCACGAGCGAGAGCGAGGAAGTTGCTGTTGAGCTGCACGTTGGACATGATCTCTGTCAGATCCTCATAATCCTCCACATCTTCATTCAACTCCAGAAACATGCCGTGTCTGCCCAGCATGAATGCCATCTCCTTCTGAACCACGCTACATACAAATAGAAGAAGTGCAATTATACATAGGCGTGACAACACACCAGACTGAATTCTGGGCTTACAAATTCAAACAACAGACAACTGATGCTCTAGGACATGCTTTGAATAAAATTCTGAAAACAGCCAAAGTAAGATGTCGATTTTGGGGCATTCCAGGTTACCTCGTGGAAACACATCATACTACAGTGCCAACAAGAAAATAAATTGTTATTCCAGTAAAATCTTTACTATCTATTAGCGTAGAACGTAGAACTATAATTATGTCTTACATGTCTTTGCAGGAGGTGAAGATGTTCTCCACCAGTTCCACATCATTGAGCATTAGCGCCAGCCTGAGGGCTTCCGGGTAGCGGTTGAACTTCCGGAAGATGTTCAGCGCGCACTTCAGCAGAGCAGAGTTCTCTGGCTCAGGAACATAACTTACACAACTAGAGAGCAGAATTTTTCAAATTAAAACACAAAGAAATATTTAAGAAAAGTCAAATAAGGAGAAAACACTTCAACAGCTGTTAGAATTTAAAAGCTATTTATAAAAAAAGAGAGAGATGGAGAGACCTGGTAAGGTAGAGGCAGACTTTAGCGTAAGCATTTTCATCGATGTACATCTCCAGCATGTCGAGATGTTCAATCTCCATGAGCAGGTCGCAGGCCTCATGCTCGGCGTTGTGGGCCATGTTATAGGGCACAATCTCTTTCACCAACTTCAGCAGAGTCTCCTGCTGTGCCTTATCACCCTCTTCTATTTCTTGCCACTCTTTAGCCACTTCTCCTGCAAGGTGCCTACACACATGCGATAACCCAATCACAAGCACACAAATATTAATATTTCTTTCTGATAGCAACATTTACTTATTAATATGTATAATGTTTATGATGTTACTATGACATGTATGGGGTTAAAAGTGAATATGTCGATGTTTACCTGACATATTCATGGCCCCAGGAGGCCAGTTCCTCCTGGGAGCCCAACAGACGGTACTTCAGACATTCCCGCTCACCGCTCATCGTCATGGCAAGAACAGACACGACGTCAGCACAGAAATGCTGAGGATAAAAGAAAACAAAACAACGTCTTCAAAATACCATACTGCAAGCTTTTAGGCAATTTACTGCAATGCTGGATTTCATTCCACATTGTTAAATCATTTTTACTCCAATTTCCCAAGATGCAGCAGGTGCTTGGAGTTGCACCCCATGATTTGTTTGAATACTGAGCTTTCAGAATTCAAATGGTTTCACCTGAATCAACTAGCTCCCATTCACATCCCTACCGCATACATAACTGCTTGAATGCATGCACGCACGCACCTTGTTCTCTCCAGGAGCCATCGCTTCAAAGATTTCTTTGAGCTTGCCGTAATGTGGTCGCAGAAATTTTAAAGGCTTGGGCACAGATGTCATGGAGGTTGTAGAGGAACGAATCTGCCGACGCAACTCCTCGAGAGCGGGCTGGTAAAGGGACGTATCCTTTTCCTGAAAGACAGAAAGTGAAAGAATAAAGTGGGGGGGGGAAAGTGAGAGAGAGAATATGAAAATTGTAATATACCTTGTTTAAACATCTATTACATTTATGATCAGCACTGTATGCCAGAAAAAAACCCAGATTTTTTTCCTGCTTAAAATGATTAATGGTAGACGAACTTACCAACTACTTTTACAGTGGTGGCGAAATGAACCAGGGGTTGTGATGCACACAGCGCACATATAGCCATTTAAACTACTTTCCAAAATGATCACAGAACCTCCATGTCTGAGTTTTTGTGTAATACTGATAGCACTAATAGTAAGAACTCTTACAAAGCAGCAGTTTGGCTACTATTCTGCCTTACCCCTTTATGTACCTCTCTGTAAAACTAGGATAATCCGTCTAAGCTACTTAAATTAGGACAAAATCTATAATAATATCCTATATTATATAATAACTATGTCCTGTAGTTTTCAAGGCAATAATATCAGAAACATATCAGATTCTAATTCTGTTATGATGGTCTTAAGGGACATTATATGTTTTTGACATTTGGTTCAACTCAGCACAACTGTCAGCAAGACTCAGTATGTTTCTCTAGAAGAAAGAATTCCACCCCAAACACACTCTGAATTACTGTTTACCTCTTAAAACTGGATTATGCAGAAACTGAGAAAATCAAGTACAATCCCACTTTAAATGCAAGCCATCCAATTAAGTTAAGGGGGGGGAATCTCTGGAAACATTTGCTCCAAAGAGTCCATACTCACACCAAGTCTCTCGACCATCAGTTCCAATTCTTCTTGCAGCTGCTTGTCCTCCTCTGACTAGAAAAGCACAAAACACTATCAGAAAGATATCCACAAAGAAATAACATCTGAGGTTCTAACTGAACTGCCAGTTTCTTGTCCTCTTGCTCCACCTTCCTATCTCAATCCCAAGCCTTGCAATAGGAAGAGTCGAATCAGCAGAAAACATACGTGGATCACTGTTTAATAACTATGAAAATCTGGTCTTACCAGGTTAAACCCTGGATGGTCACTTTAAAGTAACTGATTTGGAAAATGAGGTACAAGAGAAGTGCAAATCTTCCTAAAATATACATGACATGGACAAAGTATTGGGACCTCTTAAATACTGAGCTCAAATGGCCCCTCACTTTCAGTGAAGAGCAATCTTAATGCATCAGCACTAAAAGCACTATATTTTGGACAACACCATGCTTTCAATTTCATGGGAAGAACCTTTTCTATTCCGGCATGGCCATGGCCCAGTGCACAAAGCAAGCTCCATAAAGCCATGGTTGAAAAAGTTCAGTTTGGAAGAATTTGACTTGCCCTCACAGAGCCCTGACTTCAACTCCATTCGACACCTTTAGGATGAACTGGAACAGAGATTGTGAGCCAAGCCTTCTAGTCCAGACATCACAAATGCTCTACAAAAGTTCTCAGAAGAGTGGAAGCTATTATAGCTGCAAAGGGGGGACCAAGTCCATATTAAAGTCTATATATTTGCATAAAATGGCATTAAAACCCCTGTTGATGTAATGGTTAGGGGTCCCAATACTTTTTTACCCATATAGAGTACCTTTTGTTTAGCTGCTTCTATACTGCTGTCACTAGCTTTAGCAGGTCAAACTATGTATGTAAGAGCCATGCATACAAACAAGTTAGACATAAATCAAGGTATACATCTCACAACCTATTTGGAAATGTTGCTTAAAAAAGTATGTCAATGCTCATAAAGCTAATGTAATGTTTACCTCACGTCTTTCAAGATAAAAACTGGCCTGTGTTATTTCTCACAAGAATTTTGTTTGAAAAAATTAGTTACTTAGAATAATAATAATAAAATAACGAATATAATGACAAGCTAAGCATTTAAGGACGATTTTCCCAGAGCGACTCAGCAGTGGTCATTTTAAACTAGACTGCGCACCATTTGCAATGTTTGGGGTTTAAGAATATTTATATTATGTTCTTCAAAGAGACAAGAAGACATTATTAATTTTAGAGTGTTACTATTTACAGGTCTCAAAACCTGTCCAAAGACTGTAAAGTGCATGGTGTACCACTGCAGGAAACATTAAAAGACGATTTTGGCTCATAATACAAGAACAACTTGTTTGTTTATATTTTCTAATATTTTATTTTACGTTATTATATTTGATATTTGTATAGTGTACTTCTTATATTATACTGTCGCATTGCTTTTAATCTATTGTTTTTGCAGCTCTTCCATTGTAACGTTATACTGTCCACTATCTACCGCAGCAAAGCCAATTTCCCCAATTGTGGGACTAATAAGAGTTTATTTTATCGTATGTTAGTTTGTTTGTTTACAGGTAATAGAGTCGGCTATACGAAGTGGCTAACGTGGCTAGCTAACTTCTAAAACGGTCTCCCGAAACATTTAGACCATAAATTGTACAAACGTAAAGTTTTTAAAAGAAGGTAATCCGTCTAAGCTACTTAAATTAAAGTTGAGATGCTTGGTTATGGTTATAAACTGCAGTTTTCTCTGGGCTTTCTCAGGGAGTGACTCAGGCAAAAAGCGAGCCGAGACACATTTTCTCCCTCCCTCACCAGCTCCTGGTCCTCTTTCTTCTCTTTATCCTTCCCCGCGGGCTGCTTCTCCTTCTCCTCCGTCTTTTCGGGCTGTTTTTTCTCTTTATTTTTAGATTCCTCCATGGTTTGAGCTCCTTGTTTCTCCGTCTATCAGAAATAAAAAGGAACACAAACGCGGCCACCGGGGTGTTACACTAACAAACGCCCTCCCATCCACAACCTGCACCCGCGGATCCTTTGAGCGGCTGGGGCGTTCGCCTGATATATAATTTGAATTACAAAAGATACTTTTCTATCAAAAAGTTTCTATAAAAAGTGTATCTGTGTATATATGTAAACAGTGTCCCATTTCTTATTATAACTTCATGCGCTGTAGTTTTCAGGGCCACTACATGCTTCTAACGTCTGGTTCCATTCACCATCACTGTCGTGAAGATTCAGTAAGTTACTATGGAAGAGAGAATTTAAAACTGGGATTCCCATCAAAAATTTTCCACTTTAAATGCAACCAATTTAGTCAAGGTGGCGGGAAAAACAAAGACAACATCGGAATTGGTATCTTAAAATAAATGAACGGATGAATAAAACAATACAAAATATATCATTGAACAATAGGAACTGAGCATCATGAGATGATGTCCAGTTTTGTATGAATATCTTTAGATGTTTTATGATAGATGGTTTCAAACAACGTTCAGGAGCCACATCGATCTTACTGTACGTACAAATTTGCCTAAACACAAACCGTAGCAGAAGGCACACTTTGAACTTAAAGGTAGATTTAGTTCAGGAGGCAATCAAAGGGTCCGTAACAACGTTATGCTGACTCCTACACTACGAAACCAAACCCCTTAATTTTACCCCCTAAAATTACCTTCATTTCAAGGGAAAAAGCGCACGAATTAATGTTAATTAAGGAGTAAAACTACTTAATATTCCCCTTACGTTTCAAATTTGCCCCTTAAATAACGGAACCTCTTGAATGAATCGTTTAAGGGGTTTCAGAGTCATGCCTTAAGTCCACTTTCAAGGTAAAATTAAGGCATCGGTTCACAAATGAATGGTCGCTTAATTCAAATTAAGGGGTCTGGTGTATTTTCAGGGGTAAGTTTCATTTTCATGGTAGAGTTAAGCACTGTGCAGATTCAGGCATTTCAACAACACATTTGCTGCCACTAGTAACCGTTGACAGCTGGGGGGGGAAAGGGTCCTTCGAGTTACCCAATCAGAGCATGGCAGGAAGTCAAGGGTGCAGGAGAAGTAATGGGGCGAATAATGGCACACCACCTCGCGTTCGACTTCTTCATCTGTGTGACTTAGGATTCAGGGTGCCTGTGCCCTCTGCCGAGCACACTGAGAAATGTACTATGTGAACAAAAGTATTGGGACGCCGGCCCATTAAACCAACGGTAACTTAATGGCATTTTATTCAAAGACTTTAAAATGGAGTTGCCTCCCGCCCTTTTGCAACTATAATAGCTTTCCGCAAGATTTTGGAGTGTTTCTGTGGGAATTTGTGCTTATTTATTCTGTAGAGCATTTATGAAGTCTTGCAATCAGTTCATCCCAAAGGTGTTGCATGGGGTTGAGGTTAGGGCTCTGTGCGAGTCAGTCAAGTTCTTCCACACAAACCTCATCAAACCATGTCTTTATGGACCTTGCTTTGTGCACTGGGGCAGAGTCATGCTGGAACAGAAAAGGTTTTTCCCCAGTGTTGTTTAAAATGTATTTGTATGCTGAAGCATTAAGACCACCCTTCACTGGAAGTAAGGGGCCTAGCTCAAACCCTAAAAACAAAAATGTCCCAATACTTTTGTCTATATAGTGTATCTATCCAACTGCTGTCAAACGTTTTGGATTAAACAGTTCTGTTGGAACATAAGAACATGGCAAGACTGCAGTGTATATTTTAACCTGGTTTACTTAAAAAAGAAAGCACTGCAGTGTCTTTTAAACCATACCATTGCAATATACATATCAAGATAGTTTTGGGCAGCTGATGGTAAGGGAGATGCCCTTGCGATCAGAAGGCCATGGGTCCGAATCCCAGGACTGCCAGTAGCACCATTGAGGTACCCCTTGAGCAAGGTACTGCCCCCTCACACTGCTCCCCAGGCGCTGTGAATAGGTTAAATACAGAGAAGAATTTTGCACTGTGTGCTGTGGTGTGTTCACATGTGAGTATAAGGAGCATTTTACTTCTGGGAAAGAGGGAGCTGTGTCTACACTACGCAAGCTGTGATGAATTTCAACTTGATATTTCAGTGACTTGTCCGGTTCAAGCACGTTTTAACATTACCACATCTGATCAAAACACCGTGTAAATCAGTAGGATCACACGTCTGCGATCTGCGATCAACGCCGTTAACGCCAAGATTCTAATGAGATTAATGGCGTTAAAAAAATTTATCTATGCCCACCATTTTTTATCCAGATGACTATACATTTATAAAATCTGTTTGTTCACTGGATAGAATGAGGATCTTTGCCTATTTCATTGTCTTGAACTGAAACTGATACTCAGTGCCCCATTTCCCAAATGCACTGTGGTACTCAGATAATCTTAAGTGCTACAAAGAATTTTTTAATAATCTTGGGCTATGCCTTTTCAAATTTGCCCCAATGATGAATGAGAGTCCAAACCACAATAAAGTGTGGTATATATAATGTTTTAGGCCTTATAATGTGGTATATAACGTTTTGGGCCAATAACAAATTTTCATATTTAAGCGTTATACAAGGCATGAAATTTCCCTTCAGAAGATTGCATTCATTGTTCCATTGTGCTGTGTTAGGGTAGGCGGTACCTGATACTCATAAAAGAAATATTACACTGTTTCCTTGTACTCCCCCTTTTCAACACATACAATAAGCCTGTATCAGATACAGTGAGCCCAGCCCCACTTGTCAGTAGTGAGGAAACTTGTGAGTATTTGGATTTGGTTCTAGAGAAGACTTTGGATCATCTACAGCTCCGCCAATCATCAACTCCAGATGACGGACAGATGAAGTGCCTTTCTGTTCATCTGCCGGAACCGTGAGACCACATTTCACTTTCTTTCCACTTTGTGAAACTAGTTTTAGGTATTAAAGGCTGTCCAGAGACTCAAATTTTACTATGAAGCATGGGAGATTTTCTTCAGACAAGGTTACGTTGACTTCATGCATTTAGAAAGAAATGCTTAAAAATACATTGACCTATGGCACTACAGTTCATTAGATGAAAAAAAAATTGAAAAAGGATCTACCAAGGATTTCATGTACAGTAACCCCCTGCTATTTTTATAGAGAAAACCCTAAATATGCCCCAATTATGCTCCCAGAACACTTCAATGTCATTTGAAATCAGTTTAATGCATTACCCTTAAAGAAAATGTAAAGGAAACCCCGTTTTCACCTCTTTTCGTTTAAATTCCCTGCTGAGATATGCAACTCGGAAGGTTGCAAGACAAAAATATTGGGACACCATGGCAAGGTGAACGGTTTTCGGGGAGTAACCTCTGATCTACTCGGGCTAAAAATACAAACGAGGGCTCGTTGGAAAGGTCTCCAGGAGATCAAGCGAACTGTGGAGTTTGAAGTGTCTGAGTGCTTTCCCCATCGACACATGCAACTCGGAAGTTGCGAAACAAAAGTATTGGGACACCGCGGCGGGGGCTGTGAATGGTTTCCGGGGAATAACTCCTGATCTGGGACTCTTGCTCTGCGTAAAACTGAGGGTTTCTGTATATCCCTGGTCAACTGTAAATCTCCAGTTTAGTTTCCTTGACTTGTCCATTTAGTGTAGGGCAGAATATGCAAAGAATTGATCATTTTAATTTTATTTTTTTGTTGTAATTCTGTGGCAGTTAATAACATCCTCCAACATTAAAGAATGCAGAAATTGCTTACATTCCACAGGAAACTGCCCTTTTTAAGACCCTGTTGGCAGCTCTGGGAATGTGCTGACCTTTTTACAGCTGCTTGTTTTATTGTGTGAAAGAATGTGATGGAAACCTTGATTAAAATGAATGAACGGCTAGATTATTTTTCTTCTCTAAAGGTTTTTCTCAGTCTGAAAAACTGAACAAATTCATCCACCAAAGCTGTACAGGATATGACCCAAATATCTGCCTTGTAGATCCATTATATTGATTTAGAACAGACTTCATCAACTTGTGAGACTGCCATGACAGTGGTCATGTAGTGTGTGTGTTTGTGTGTGTGTGTGTGGTGCTGCTGTGGGTGTACTGAATTTTTAACTCAGGTTACTGGTGGCTCAGGACTGAGGTCCCCTTGAGCAAGGTAGCGTCCCGATGCACTGCTGGGTGCCCCTCTTTGTTTGCACTTTGCTTCACTTGGTGAATGGCTTAAATGCTGAGAAAGAATTTGACATTGTTCACACTGTGTGCTGTGGTGTGTTCACCCATGGCTATAGGGGGGCACTTTACTTTTACTATTAGGCCTCGTTCACACGGATGTCTGAACCAGGCGTTTTTCTGGCGTTCGTGACGCCAGGTGAGCGATTATTGAGCGCCGCCCGTTTTTCTGCTCATTGCAGCAAATCAAAGCGTCCACACGGGCGTTCAGCACCGGCGTTCGGCCGGCTGCGCGTTCGGATGGCGTCAAATAAACGCTGCATGCAACGTTTCCTTGGCGTCAAAATCCCGACGAACGCGAGGAAAACGTCGCTATGGCGTTTCCATGGCGTTCGCTTGACCTCCTGGAGGACCGAATATGTCCCATGATTCTGTACGGCAACTGCGAAAAACCACGTTTTGTTCCTCTCCTGCCTACGGCGCCGTATCAGGAGGATTTTTAAAACAGGAATGTAAACGGTGAGTCTTAAGAAAGAATAGGGATCCATGTTTTCAATGCAGAACTAAAAACCAAAATGACACACGTGTAAACGCTAATAACTGCCCCCACAGGTGAATACACCAAACTACAGATCGGGCGTCAGGCTGGCGTTAAACGGCGTCAGACTAACGCCAGTTGAACGCCTTGCTGACGTCGATCAAGCGTCGCTACCAAACGCCACAAAAACGTCTATGGGGTTCAGAGCGCGTTCATTTCAAACGTCCGTGTGGACGAGGCCTTACACAGCAAGAAAATGTACCATAACAAAACATTTCAACATATTTAGCTCCAAATGTGTGAAAATTGCACTAAACTAAGAAAATATTACGCCTCTTAATTTGTACTAACACCATAGCTGATCCCTGAACAATGTCAACAATGCAAACGTGAAACAACATCTTTCCTCTGAGAGGAGATTACAACTCTGCTTAACAAGCATGATTTGATAAACACACCCAAAACGTGACTTAGAAACAATCACGCTTATCTTTTCGAATTTAAAAAAGAAAAGAAAAACAGGTCTTAACCTGAGGTCATGATTTAATCTGCAAAGCCGGAATTAACACAACACACAACAATCAAATACAAACCAAAGCAGGAATCTGCGAATCCTTCAGTCTGGATTAGTTCCTGTAGTTTAATGGCCTATATTTGGATCTGAATTGCACACAGATGACACATACAGTAACCCTGTTATTGTATAAGGGTTAATGTTGTGAGGCAGTATTTGCCATGGCTGATAACTGATTTTCTGGAATCACTCGCCCTGAGACACAAAGCTTTGTGTGTACTAATGAGGCAAATTAAATTCTCATCATTTACACACACACACACACACATTGCATTCACATTTCTCTGGTAAGATACTGACCGACTTTCTGTATCTGCTCTGCCCTGTAGTAAACAGAGTAAACGTGAGAAAAAGAGGTGAGTAACCCAGCAGGGAAAAGGTCACAGTGGAGACTCAATAATATTTACAATTATGACTCAGTGATGTGATACACAGTGGGACTATAAACACTATATGGACAAAAGTATTGGGATGCCTATACTGGGACTTTATTGACACTGAATTTAAATACATAGACTTTAATATGGAGTTGGTCCCACTCTGCAGCTGTAACAGATTCCACTCTTCTTGAAAGGCCACAAGATTTTGGAGTTTCTGTGAGAATGTGTGCCCATTTGCTCTGGAGAGGATTTATGAGGTCAGGCACTGATGTTGGACGAGATGTCCTGGCTTACAGTCCCCGTTCCAGTTCATCCCAAAAGTATTGGATAGGGATGAGGTCAGGGCTCTTCCACATTGAACACATCCCCCACTTTTCTTTATGGAGCTTGTGCACTGGGACTTTAGCTTGGTCTCTAGCCCAAACCCAGAAAAGCAGGTGTATCCAAATACTTTTGTCCATGTAGTATATACATACTGAGCAGCAGTTGAAATTTTAAATCGTGATTAATCACATGTTTTATGAAAGTCTAAGTATCTCAATGCAGTGTCATTGTTGGTGTAATGTTTAGGCGTCCCGTTACTTTTATGTGCTCTTGGTTGGTTTACGCGGGGGTCAGGTGTACTATTACTTTTGTCCATATAATATAAGCTATATAATATGAGCCCCCCCAGACCTATAGACACAGAATATATGTCTATGTGTAGAGCAGTGTGCTGCATGCACTCACAAGCACAAAAAAGAAAATTTCAAAATAAAAGGATAAAAAAAACCCGCATGAACGCAATAATTGTCAGCGTTAAGTAAATAATGCTCTAACGCGATAATAAAATGATAACATGCCCAGCCCTAATATATACATATGCACGTTCACATACACACACAAAAAGTCTTGAGCCACTCCACAATACTATTTGGAAAGCGTTTGATTGGCGATATCGATATTTCAGCACATCAACCTCAAACATACTTGTCAATACAGTCAAAGCAGAAAGACAAAAACACAGGATAGAAGTACATCAGTCATGGATCAGCCTCCCCAAAGCCCAGATTTCAATATTACTGAAGCAGAGTGGATTATCTGGACAGAGAACAGAACAAAACAGAGCCAGTGCTTTGGAGTGTCCTTCAAGAAGCCTGGAGAACTATTCCTGAAGTCACCTAAATAAATGATAGGAAAGCTATACACTATAGACAGACACAGACATTCACTTCAGAAGTATGTTGTTAATAATTAAAACAATTTCTTATTATGATTCTTGCTTTTAATAATAATGATAGCAGCAAAAGCAGCACTTGCTCAAGATGAACCACAGAGGTGCCACTAGCAGTCCTGGGATTTAAACCCATGACCTTCAGATCACAGGCTAACTCCCTAACCCCTAAGATTAATCTCACTGTAATCTTGGAATTAATTAGATTAATCTAGATAAAAAATTAAATCTAGATTAATCTAAATTAAAATGGCTCATTTGAATTCTGACGAAGGTTGAAGCTGCTGTAGGTAGCAGGCGGACCCAGACGAAGCTACACGGCGCTGCGAGTAGCAACCAGAGCCCGTTCAGTAATATTTCTCTTTTTGCGCCGTTTGTACTCAGTTTAACCAAACAATACTATGAGTGTCCATAACTGTTCACTGCTTGACTTGTCTTGTATCCTTAAGTGAAAGGAAAGGTTTGGTGAAAAGTTTTCAGCCTCTATACACGCTAATTCCTTCCTACAGCCCTGGGGGCTAAGGCTAAGCCCCCCTGTCTTTCCGTCCTAGTTATGTCCCTGTTTCACAGTAGGCATACAGCCGTGCTAAAATATGAAGGTGAAAGTCATCATAGCTTGCGTAGTACAGACCCAGCTCCCAACCCAACTTTGTGAATTGATTAACAGCGATTTTTTTTTTCGCACAATAAGAGTCTCACATTAGCGCAGCACATTAACGCCGATAACGGCCCACCACTAATATATATATACATGTGTTTTATTATCAAATATCAAAGAATTTCATATAAAAGACCCAAAACACAACCAAAAACAATGGCCCTCACCGTTACACACGCAATGTGGAGTTTAATGGAAATGCGGAATGTGTAGTATATTTTCAACATTGCATACATTCACTCAGAATTAAAAATCAGGCTCTGTTTTGCACAGTCGTGCCAAAAAATGAGATCACAAAAAACACCATAGCATCCTGGGGATGGTATGACTTTCACCGTCTCCCTGCCTTTCAACCTGTTTCAACCGCTTTGCAAACAAAAACGATAAGAAATCAACTCATTATTGCTACACTTTTAGTGGGAAATGTGTAGTATTTTTTCACAATATTGCATACGTTCACTCTTTCATGCAAGAAGTAAAAACCAGGTGCCGTTTTGCATGGTTGCACCAAACATTATCGAAATCGTTATCAGATCACGAAAAACCCCATAGTATCACGTAGAATGTATGACTTCCCTTCGTCACCAGTTAGCACTCATAGTGGTGGTGTTACACAAAGCCCATTAAAACACACAGGGTAGTGAAGCGTTGTCCTAGCACATAAAAAAAGCCTAAAACATGATCACAGCATGTTTGTAGCAATTTTTTATGTTGTGATGGCTGCACGAAAAGTTGTGAGATCGGGCTGATTTAACACCAGTCTGCAGCCCAATGTGTAGTTTCGTGTATTCACCTGTGGGGGCAGTAATTATTCTCTCCAGAGTGTTTACATGTTGGACACCTTGATTTGTAGTTCTACATTGAAAACATACATCCCTATTCTTTGTTAAAACTTAAAACTGACCTTATTGTTTTAGAAATCCTTCTGATACGCCGGCGTAGGCAGGAGAGGAACAAACATCACTGGCGATATTGGGTTCACCCTATTACTGCACAACGTCAGGTTATAAAGACGTGTGCTTTTTGAAGACATGCGGAGATTTCTGCAGAAGTTCTTTAACTACACTCGCATGTTAGTTTCTACTTTTAATCGTCTGCCACGATTGGTACAAGAGCACATTACACGCCACTCAACAAATATTTGTCGTGGTTCAGTCATGGGACATATTTGGTCTTTGGTCATATTTTGTCAACTGAACGCCATGTAAACACAATAGCGGCATTTTCTTTACGCTTGTCAGGATTTTGGATGAAATTGATGTCAAGGAAATCTTGAATGCAACATTTTTTTGATGCCACACAAACACGCAGCCGATGGAATGCAGGGGCTGAATGCCTATGTGGACGCTTCAATTTGCTCCAATGAGCTGAAAAATGGTCGCTGCTCAGTCCGCGCTCATCTGGCGACATGTACACCCGACAAAACACCTGATTCAGACATCCATGTGGACGAGGCCCAAGAGTAGCGACACTGTAGCTCATTTTTGAATCAGGACCATCCACTGAATTGTGACATAAAAATTTAAATTCCATGATATTTGACATGCTACATCACTACCATATTATTTGGAGGCACACTACATTCAAAGAAATTTCATCCTCACAAGGCACTGAAACTGATACATTTCACTGTTTCAAGAACTAAGACTTTTGGTGTGCTTACACTATGTTTATCTCCTGAAGTTCCAGTTCCATTTGGCTCCCTCACAAAATGGTCAATATATACCAATTTTAAATCATCCATGTGAAGTGGTCAAATCCTTCAACCTCTCACTATCTGGACTGATTTGCACAATCAGCCTTATCTCTTATCTCTCATCTGCAGCCAGATGTAACAATACTACTACTACTAATACTACTACTACTACTACTACTACTGATAATAATACTAATAAGGATAATGATATCCCTGAAATAATAATAAAATCCACATATGTGCACATCCCTAGCATTATAATGAAATAGAAATGTTTATTTTACAGGCGGCTCTGCTTTTACCATCCATACATTCAGACTCTAGAATTTTCCCAGATCAGACTTGGCTTTGGGTCCTGTGAAGTGAGTGTATTCTGCCACATCAGTTAACAGAAGACTGCAGTGGCTGGCATGATGCTGAGTGATGGGGAGAGGGGGGCCATCTCATTCACCCGGAGAGAGCAAAGCCTATCGTGCTTTCCTGGACTTCGGGTAAAGGATGGCTGCAGCACCACTAGGGCTCAAACAGACAGTTGCACCATTACTACTTCATTTACTGAGTTTAATTTGAACTACATTACATTGGTGAACGCATCTGTGCAACTCTTACCTTGGTTCCCGGTGGTTCCTAGTGTTTGTTTTAGAGCAAGACTGCATCAACAACAGAAAAAAAACATAAAACACACACAAACAAAACAGGCACGAGGGCCTACATGCAAACTATTAGAATTTTCTCAGAATATTCTCACACCCAACTGGACAGTGGACCGACAACCTAAACATAAACAAAAACCCTTTAAATACATGAAACACAAACCCCACAACCAACAAACAAGCATAAACACTAAACTCCAGCTGTAACTAATACAAAACAAGAAACCCATCATCCCACTTCATAATTGAAGTCCCTAAACCAAAACTTAAACTTTGGTAGCCGCATACTGGGACATAACAAAGCGACTCCAGTTAGTCATTTCGAAATCTGATTGTGAAATGGTGTGCAATGTGCAAATTAGCTCATAATATTACTACCATGGTCAACATTAATAAGTTTATAAGAATACAAGTAGACTTGAGAAGATATGAATAAGCAAACAGTTTTTTTTTTATTTATGTATTTATTCATTGCATTTTTTTACAGAATAAGGGAAAAAATGGATAGAATATCATCCAAAAGAACCTCTTAGGGACAAACAATGTCACAGTAATGTGATAAATGAGGATTACATCTATGCAATCTATCAAATGTAAAAATCATTCATTCCCCTACTTATCCACCCAGCGCTGTTTTCATCATTTCGCCATAAATCGGGTTCCAACCCCTCGCCTGTTAAACACGTTACAGCTTGCAAAAACCTCTCCAGGCGCCCCACAAGTGTGCCCCCCACTTTAAAAATGCTTCTGATGCCACAGATTACTTCCCTTTTTTATTTGTGTGACACTGTTTGTGTGACACTAGGTTTTTCCTTCATTGCTTTTAGTGACACCTGAAGTAGTCCTGCTGTAAATTTCCAAGAACAAGATTCTTCAACAGCTTTATCCCCGCCACAGTCAGACTGATGGCAAAACAATAAACACTGAACATCTAAAAATAACACCACATTACCGCACCTCACTACACACTACCTCACACACCTCACTTGTACTGTACAATGTGAATAAGTCATTGTCTGTTTAAGGAGCAATATGCTAACTGAAGTAGTTAGATGTGAAACTTTAGATGCAATATCAGGTGCAATACTCAATGTGCAATAGTAAAATGTGCGAGTACCTGTATTTTAAAAAAAATCTCTTTTGTAGATATTACCACCCTCTTGTGTCAAGGTCCAGGGGGTGGAATCCCCAGGACCCTGAACTGCCTCTTGGGAGAAAACAGGCTGGAAGACTTGAAGTC
>JBBPDC010000035.1:15562523-15577746 GCA_037974485.1 Hemigrammopetersius urotaenia
ATATATAGACATACAATTATATAAACGTTTATATATATATATACACATACAATTATATAAACGTTTATATATATATATATATATATATACACACATACAATTATATAAACGTTTATATATATATATATACACATACAATTATATAAACGTTTATATATATATAGACATACAATTATATAAACGTTTATATATATATATATATATATACACATACAATTATATAAACGTTTATATATATATACACACATACAATTATATAAACGTTTATATATATACACATACAATTATATAAACGTTTATATATATATAGACATACAATTATATAAACGTTTATATATATATATACACATACAATTATATAAACGTTTATATATATATAAACACAATTATATAAACATTTATATATATATATATATGTGCTTATATACACATTTTTCAAAACACACATCCATATTTATTTTTCTAGATGGACTGTATTCTGTACTTTTGTGGAGTATTCTATTGTTTTTGCTGCTCTTTCCTTTGTTCTGTCCACTTTCTGCCATTACGATGTAAATTTCCCACATGTGGGACCAATAAAGGTTTCTCTGATCGAGTCTTATCCCGGTTTATACTCAGATAAACTCAGGAGAATCAAGACTTCAGGAGAAGCAAGAAAAGATGTAGATCACAAAGACAACAGTCAGAAATCAGAGGAGTGTCAGAACATCGATGAAACTGAACCAGTTATTTTCCTCCATCACCGCCGTGGCAAAAGAAACACACAGGGAACACGAATCACTGCGGGAATGCAGCGGCAGAGACACTGACCGGGCAGATCTGGGTGGGGACCGCCGCTGACCTACTAATGCCGTGTAGATTTAAAGGGCAAAAAGTGTGAGGGACAGAAGAATAGATAAATTGTGCCGCCACATCTGTGTTTGATCAATAGCCTTCAGCGGGATTAGAGGGGAGAAATCAGAACAGTGGTTTGGTTATTAGGGTCGGGGGATCTATACTCTGGCCTGAAAGCAAAGCTGTGCAGAGAAAAGGCTGCCAGAGCGGTAACCCAATCACTCCAAATCACGAGGTAATCCCACTTACCCCCCACAGCTCGGACGGAGCCTCATTCAAACCCGCCCGGCTCAAGAGAGCAATGCTTTTCATAAGGAACCGAATTAATCAGGGGACACACATCCCTAAAGCTCTTGAATTCGAAGGGAAAAAAAATATGTGGAGCTATCTCAGGAATTCTTACAGGCGTATTAATCTCCCATCCCTCTTCAAAGCGGCCCAGTTAGATCCACAGCACACAGAGGAAGAGGGAAACGCAGATCGACTCTCTATAAAACCTCTAGATTAATGCCATCCGGGTACATGCAACCCAGTGGATCTCGATGTTAAAGGTCTAGTTTTACCTGCAGCCAACATAAAACCCAGCGGTTCCAGATCCGCTCAACGCACTTGACATCGGAATAACGTGAAACAAATGTAGCGTTTGTTGGTGGGAGTCTGTGGATGGACTTTTTCCCCCTTCAGCACGGAAACCTTGAAATGAAATCCAGCTAAGCCCTCTGCCTCTCTCTGGCTCTCTAGAGTGCAGTTAAAGGCATGCTGTGTGGACACGATTACACACGAGTCGGGCCACGACTTCAGGCAGGAAACCGGCCCAGGCTTTCAATTAGGACGCTTCAGTTTGGCCTGGAAATTAACAAACACTTGGGTGACATCCCAAGAAGGCCTGGGAGACAACTGAATCAGGGATCAACCACCAAAAAGTGTCCAACCTCATTATATCAACACACCAAAACCTGCTCTTGCATCCACCAGCAATTCTAGCTCACAAGCCGAAAAAAAACCCTCCCCATTTTCCCGGGTAAATCTGTATATACAGCCGAAGAGGGCTTTCCACAGAAAAGATTCCGCTGCGAAAGCCGATAAAATCAGGTTAGTTCAGCTGCTGCAGGAAACCAGAAACCCAGAGCATTTTTTGGTCCTGAGATTATGCACAGCATAGCTGAGCGCTCCACTTTACCGCCTAATATCCAACCACAAAGGCCTGCACAAGAGGGTTTGGACAGGAAGCCACCACAAAAAAAAAGGCTGCCACAAAAGTCTGATAACATCGGCCCAGTTCTTGCATTAAAGTTCCTCCGCAGAAAGCCGGCAGAAAGGAAAGCCGGGGACATAATCCTGTCTGCAAACGGGACGGCCGCCAGCCGGCGGGCTCTCGGGGGAGATGTATCCGTTTGCTCACGGGATGAGCCTCAGGGACACGGGGAGATGCTGCTTTCACACCAGCTTGAGCATCAACAATCGGCTCCTTGTTTGGAGGGGAGGGAGAGGGCAGCGGTGTTTCGGCTTACAGACGGGAGTACAGGAGTATCGTCAGGGAAAGATCACAGAGGAAGACGCTCCAGAGGACGAGCCGATGAGAAACGTCGTTCAGAGCGAGTGCTTTTGGAGAGCAGCGAGGAAACGGGAAAGGAATTAATGCCACGTTCGCAAAGACGGCGCTTCAGAAATCGCCGCCATGTCAAACGACACCCGGGCCAAGAAGAGCCGCAGGCCGTGAGAACGGCCACACGTTCAGATTCGGACCGTGCGGCGCAAGAACTGTGAACACGGTCTCGGCTGAATGGCCCTGCAACTGGAAACAAACTACCCGAATCACTTGTGCAACATTCCACAAACTAAATCCGCCATGCGCCCGCTCTGCTAAGTGCCTTTATCATCGCAGGCTTATCATATTTGTGTGGATTGATTACTTAAGCCGACTCGAACAGGGAAGAATTCAACTCCTAAATCCATTAGTTATCATGTTTAAATGCGAACATGTGTTCATCACAGCGCTGCGAGTTCAGGGAAAAAAATGGAAAGAAATCTGGCTGGAGGATCACACAAATAACAATTTATTGCTTTTTGGAAAGCGGGGCCAGAGGCAAATTCTATAGTCGAATGGAAAACGCATTGGCCGGTGACAGAGGGACAAGAATCTGGCTTGTCTGTGTTAGTATCCAACTCTTCACTGAAACCCTCTGGGAGCGCAGCAAACGAGCAATTGTTTTCAAGACAGATCTAAGCGGTTATTCTTCTGGATTTCATGTGTCCCCAGAGAAGACGCATGTATCATTCCGATGCGGGGCAAGTCCAATAGAACAATCCAGGCCCAATCAACATCCCTGCAAGTTTACAGGAAATGAACTCGTATAAACGACTTCGATTCGTCCCTCAGACGATGCTCCCTGTAAACCGCCCGGTCTTCCGCACGTTAAACAAAATTATGTACGATATTTTGAAAGACATCCTTTTAATTTTGGCGAGCAAGTTAATAAGCTCTTCTCTGACTGATTTGTGGTACCAGGTCCTCTATTCCTGTCTTATTAATGGCCTTATATGACTTTGCACTCTAACCTGCCCTACCGCCTTTCTCACAAGAGACAAGCCTAAAAAGATCAAAAGGTGATTCAGGGTCCATGATTACAGGAAAATGGAAGACGGATGGCTTCTTGGTGAGATCTCGAGATCTAGCCCTGAAAACAATATTCAGTGATGGATCTGCAGTCTCGGAGTCCTGGGTTAAGGGTTTGCTGCAAATCATCAACATGCTACAGGGGGCCAGGCCTCGTCTGTGAAAAGGCAAAGGACAAAAAGCCTAAACAAGCATTCAGAGTTAAGGGATTAATCATTAACTCTCTAACTCGGGGGAAGAAAAGAGGACTGTGGAAGGAAGTGGAGGACCAAAGAGGGATTTATGCCCAGGTTTTTTGAAAACGAACAAATAAACCATTCAGGCTGTAAAGGAGAAAACTGCAATGACACCATTTGGGTCCGTGGACACGTTTCAAGACTCAATATGTTACTTCTATAGAGTTTAAGCAAACAGCCATGATAGCTTGCTCAAGTATAAACCAAACCCTGAAAAAGAACACTGTCGGGTTAACGTCTGCGAGGAAAAACATCGAATTCTGGATAAAACACAGCTTAACTGATTAGACCATCGCTGGTTTCTTTTAAAAGAACCAATTGCGTGAATAAATAAATTCAAAAACGTTGTCGATGTGGCCTTACAGAAGACAGAAGGCAAAGATGTGGCATTAATGGTCAAAATGAAAATAAGTACAGCTGTTGGTTTTTCAAACCAGTGACCAGCCCTGGGAATCAAAAGCATCAGGAACGTCGTTAAAAATCAAACAAACAAATCTCACCCTCCATTCACAGTCAGCATTACATTACATTCTTTACATGAAGCCGATTCTAGGGACCCGATTCAAGAATCTACGGGTTACAACCTCAACAAAACATTACAAGAAAATCGACATGAAAAGATAATAATGATGCACAAAGGGATCACCGAAATAGCCAGTGACATTTCCTGACTCGGCAGGTCAGCCTAAGATGGGTTACATGTGTGCTATATGAAAGCATTTCTTCTTTTAAAGCAGGGCAGCTGAACTTACAACAGACTGTTGATCTAAAAGGACTAATTTGGTGCCTCGAGAGCAGATATAACACAGCCGAAGCCTGTGACACGTAAGAGGTTTAAGAGTTTAAGCCCCAAAATGTGCCGTCACAATACACAAAACGGCTACAGCACAGTTAAAAGGACACCAAGGAAATTAAAACATAACAATGAGAGAATTCACACAAACTGAGAGCTCCTAAGAGAACCAGAGGCAGATGGGCTGACGCCCCAGCTGAACCCCTTACTCTACTGAGAGCAAAGCCTGCCATCTGGTGGCCGCTTGCACAAAACACGTCCATTCAAGTCTGAAACAAGTGGAAACAAAACAGTTCATTTAAATCGTTTTTATTTGTTTATTTTAGTCAAATATATATGAACGCTTCCTTCATGAGGAGGGCTTCTGGGAGAGAATGTTTACAGAAATCAACTCTAAATCAAACTGCAAACAAATTAAAACATTATTGACGTAGAATGATGGAACGTAGCATCTCGACGTGTGCCATGGGATGACATTGTGACATGATGCAGCCATTTGAAACTCATGGGTTATTTATTTAAACATGGTTAACTTGCCTAAATGTGTCCTCGCTCATCATGTATCTTATAGGATTTACATGACAAAAGAAAATCCTTAAAGAGTTCCTGAAGATGCTGGAAAGCTTCCAAAAAGCCTGGCTTGAACGCATTTTTTCAGACATCCTATGCCTCATGTTCCAAGAGTCAGGGTGTTTTTGCATAAAGGCACAAAAGCATTAGAGCCCTCCAAGGGCATTGGTTTTGTTTTTGTGGGGTTTTTTTTTGTTTTTTTTGGCAAGACATTGGTCCCACTGGGCAGTCCTCTTTCTTATTCCACATTACAAACAAGAAAACAGATAAGACAGAACAAAATAACAAAACATACAATTATTAGATTATACTTAAAGTGTACAAGTCTAATTCATTTCTCTAATAAAAAAAAAAGCCTACTGAAACCTATGCTCAGATTTGAACAGTTAAGGTGGATACAGTGGGTCACTCTCTGAGGACTTCAGCAGTATGAGACACCCTAATCAAAAGCTAGTTCTGCAAGCGGTTGAGGAGAATCCTCTACAAAGGATACAGCACAGGTAAGGTTTTCTGGGGCTGCTGGATGAACTCGCTCAGACTCTTCTTTCCTTGTCTGACCAAACCCTCCGTCCTGCAGCAAGGCAGGACCATGAGAAGCTGGAGAACCGTCGCGATGTTGGGGAAAGACGTTACGTCCGAGGCCTTAAGGGTGTCTGGGACGTGAGTGGGTAGGGGTTGGCATGCAGCCGTACTTTCCAGCCACTTGTCCTTCCACCTCTGAAGCTCCACCTGTAGGGCGCTCCAGTCAGGCAGATCGTCCTGGTATACCTTGAAAAAGTCAATGTCCGTGAGGCACCCATCCATCTTAGATATGACATAAGGCACAACCTGCATGCAACGGAGAGCTGACAGAACCTGGTCAGAGAACAGTGCTCTTATCTCACTGATCAAGTGTTCTATTGCCCCTTTGCTTACAACCTCTCTGTAGTGCACAATCAAGGGTTCTTGTGACGTGTGGTGAACACTGATTTTCAGCTTTGATGCTAGTTCTACTGCCTCCTGGAACCACGGCTGAAGATGACCATCAACGGCAACGGTCATATTTTTGAGAGCGGACAGCAGGTCGGGTAGGCCGTTCGCAGCTCGGTATAAATCTAGCGGTCCGCCCTGGAGACCCTGACTTAGATTTTTGATGAGGCTCAAGATGTTTTTCATTATAACAATGGACAGGATGAACTCGAAGTTCTGGAAAACGCAGAGGAAGTTCAAAGCCTGTATTTTTTCCGCCTGGTCCTCGCTGTTTTCCTTCATGTCGATCAAACAGCGCATGATGGGTGGAAGAATTTCAACGGCAAGCTCCAGAATGTCATGCCTCCTTTCCCACTGCCTTCCGGTTAGCTTACTTCTTAACTCACAGAGCTTGCTGTTGTCCTGCTGGAACTGGGACGCGACCATGGTTTGCAGCTTTGCCAGTTTCTCTGCATCCTCCGTCAACCACTGGAGGAGTTTCTCCACCCACGTGCAGCTGTCCGCTATCTCCGTGACGGCAGACGACCTGGCCAACCACATGTTGAGAGAAACAGACGAGTTGAGGGTGCATACAGCTTGTGGGTACCTCTGAGATAACAACGATGCCACTGCTCTCATCTGTGCACCTTCAACACCTGCCCTCGACAGAAAGCTCTGCCCTCGACAGAAAGCCAAGTTCAAACCATACTTTTCTGAAAGTGTTGTTGTCACAGCATCCACAAAGGCATTCATGTCTTTGTTAAGGGGTACAAAAGCCAATATATCCTCACATATTGACTGATCGCCCAGATAGCAGATTCCTACAGGGATGTAAGGATGGCCTTCAATGTCCACATGCTGTTCAAATGTGATAGAAAAGAACTTTGAATGTATATGTTCTTTGATAAGGGCCTCTTGAGCGGTGCGGTCATAGAAAGACAAAACCGCTTTATGGGGTTCAGTGCCATCATGAGGTTGTTTATCCTGACCTGCTGCTTGTGAGACTTCTTTATTGTGACTTGTACCGTCTTGGGAAACCGCAGACTGATCTTGAACTGTTACTTTGGCTTGGTTAGCAACATCCTCAGCCGCAGCCTCGCCATTGTCGGCACTACTCTGAAGTGCTGCCGCCTCTTGACTGACGCCTAGAGTCGTTCTGGTCACCTGGAAAGCTTCTTCACTGACAACTATGTTATCTTGACCTACAGAGTTGGTCTTATTAAAGTCACCTGAAGCATTTACTTTGGACTGACTAGTGTTATTCCCATGTGCAACTTGAATGGTATCGTCCTGAACTTTAGGTTTTAACTCCGTGTCTTGGGTCACGGATGTAGGCTTCCCAACAACATCGCTGTGTTCTGTGGCTCGCATGGAGACATTCGGCACCTCTGGGTCCATGGTGACATCCTGGATGTCTGAGACAGGTTCCATCGTGACATCCTCTGCCACGGCTACGCTAATAACGTCCCGAGCTTCCATCACAGGCTCCATGACTACATCCTGGACTGTAGCTACTGGTTCCACGGTCTTGGCAGATGTTTCGGCAGGGTGCATAGTGACATCCTGGGTTACTGTGGAGACAGCTTGGGCCATTTCCATGGGTTCTGAGGCAGCATGCTGAGCTTCTGTGGTTTCCATGACTTCACCCTCTGTTGCAGATTCTGTGGCGACTTCTACAATGCTCTCTCCATTCTGACGGTCTGGTAAAACAGACTCTACATAAATACCTTGGACTGCCGCTGTGGGCTCCATGGTTACACACTGCGTCACAGGCTTTGTAGTGATTATAGGGACTGCTGTTATGTGTTTAAGTGAAATACTTTGGGTTTCTACAGTCGGAACACTGTCCTGGTCAGCTGCTGGGACAGCTTGGGCTACGATCATAGGCTGTGTTGGGATATCCAGAGTGGACTCTATGCTGACATTTTGCACATCTGCTCTGGGCTGTGTTCCAGGCTCTGTGGGGATTTCCAGAGCTACTGCTTTTGGTTCTGTGGTGACATTTTGCATATCTGTTCTAGGCTCTGTAGAGATATTTTGAACTTCTGATGTGTTTTCAGTGGCAAGACCCTCTACTTCTGATGTGGGCTTCTGGGTCACATCTTGAGCTACTACTATGGGCTTAGTACAGTCAACCTGGGTGAAAGTTACAGGCTCCATGGTCACACTCTGAGCTGTTGTAGGCTCTGCTGCAACACATTCTGTAGTGACACATAGGCCTTCTTTTACTAGGTCCAT
Organism: Hemigrammopetersius urotaenia; assembly: GCA_037974485.1. Classification (NCBI taxonomy): domain Eukaryota; kingdom Metazoa; phylum Chordata; class Actinopteri; order Characiformes; family Alestidae; genus Hemigrammopetersius; species Hemigrammopetersius urotaenia. The sequence continues at coordinate 15,570,760 of JBBPDC010000035.1, forward strand.
GTGTTCCTGGACTGCTGGTCTGGGATCAATACTAACACCCTGAACACCCACAGCTGGCTCAGTGGTGATCCCCGGGGCTGCAGCGAGGGATTCTGTGACAGCGGCTTGTTCAGTTGTTACATGCTCCTTTGACGCGTCACCGGCAACATTAGCAACAGCTCTATTGACAAAATGGGTCGTATCGAACAAACCAAGTGGGACATGCTCAGTTGATGTAAAAGATTCGGTGTTGAACTCCTGAACATCCACTTCTATAAATTCCGCTGTCACAGTTACCTGTGCTGCTTGTGAGAGCCCCAAGCGGACAACCGAGGGAGGTGCTCTGGGTTCCATCGCAACATTCTGGGCTGCCAGTTCCACCACAGGCCCTGTGGCTGTGCCTTCTGTGAGCACCATGGGCACTTTCTCACCTTGAAGCGCTGTTGTCACATTCTGGGTTGTTACATGATCTACAGTGGGCTTGTGTACTTCTGGGAGCTCCATAGGAACATCATCTGCTGTCTCCGGCTGTGCAGTAACACTCTCAACTTCAGTTTTCATTTCAGACTCTGTGGCTATGACCTGATCTACTGGTGCAGGTGGCTCAACTGTGATCCCCTGGGCTGCTGTGACAGGTTCTGTGACACCATTGTGATCATTAGATTCAAGCTCCTTTGAACTACTGATATTAGGGGTTTCTTCTGATACACCCTGGGCGTCTTTCTTTGATTCTGAAACAGTCTCTGCCACTACAGCAACGCCGTCAGCTACTGCTTCTATTGCAGGCTCTGGGATGAGGCCCTGTGCTGCTGTGAGTTTTGGGTTGACTTCCTCAGCTCCTGTATCAAGCTCTGAGGTTACACTCTGGGCTGCCACTGCTGTTACAGAAAGTGTACCTACAGAAGGTTGTTCCGCTTCTGTGAACTCCATGGGGACACCTTCAGATACATCAGGTTCTGTAGTGACATCTTGGTGAGCTGTGTCCACTACAGTCCCTGAGGCGATACCCTGTGTTGCTGGGAGTTCCAGGGTGACATCAGGAGCTGTGGTAACAGGCTCTGAGGCCTCAGTCTGGGTTTGCAATACAGGGTCTACAGTGACAACATGAGAGGACACTTCTGTGACCGGCTCTGTGGAAATATGCTGCTGTTCTGTCGCTGCTGCAGGCTCCACAGACATAACCCCCGACGCTACAGCAGTGGTAACATCCTGAGGTGCCAGTTCCATTACAGAAAGTGCGTTTTCATCTTGCATAGGAGCACCTTGTGCTGCTTCTGTGAACTCCATGGGTTCTTCTTCAGATGCATGTGGCTCTGTGGTGACTGTTGCATCCAGTACAGGCTCTCTGGTGGTGCCCTGTGTTGCTGAGAGTCCTGGGGTGACATCAGCAGCTGCTGTCACAGACTCTGAGGCTACAAACTGCGCTTTAGATACAGAGTCTATGGAGACATCCTGAGAAGACACTTCTTTTTCAGGTTCTGTGGCTGCAGCAAGCTTCACGGGGACAACCTCAGATGCCACTGGAGAACCTGTAGTGACATCCTGGGCTGCCGGTTTTGTTACAGGGTGTATAGTTTCAGCATGTTCTGCTGCAGCACCATGTGCCGCTTCTGTGAACTCCATGGAGACATCCTCAGGTGCATCAGGCTCTGTGGCGAGATCCTGGTGGGTTGTGTCCACTACAGTCTCTGTGACAATCCCCTGTGTTACAGAAGGTTTCCGGGTGACGTCAGCAGCTGCTGTAACAGGCTCTGTGGCTACAATCTGGGCTTGGGGTGCAGGGTCTATAGTGGACACTACTGTTGCAGGTTCTGTGGAAATACGCTGTGCTACTGCTGTCGCAAGCTCCACAGAGATAACTTCAGACGCTATAACTGACCGCATGGTGACATTCTGTGCTGCCAGTTCTGTTACAGGCTCTGCAGAGTTACTCTGGGTTGCCATTTGTATTGGAGGCTCTGCTGACACACCTTTCACAGCTGTTGTGAGACCCACAGTGACAACTGTTCCCACCGAGTCTGCTTCTGTGACATCCTTGGCTGCAGTGAGGGTTTCTTCAGGGACATCCTGGGCTGCCACTTCCGGTAGAGTGTCTGCAGTGTCACTACAGGCTGCCACTTCTGCTGTAGCCTCTATTGTGACACCTTCTTTTGTGAGATCCATTGCGACAGCCTCGTCTGCTGTTACAGAGTCTGTGGCAACATCTTGCACTGCTTCCTTGACATCCTGAGTTGTTACAGACTCAGTAGGGACACCCTGTGCTTCCACTTCTGTAAGAACCTCTGCTGTGACACCTTGGACTACCGTTGTGAGTTCCACAGTGAGAACCTTATCTGCCGTTACGGATTCTGTAGGGACATCCTGGGCTGTCGGCTCCTCGGCAGCACCCCGACCTCCTGCCGCCTGGTCAGATGGACATACAGCAGATGAACTTTCAGAGCCATCTGGAACTGCACTTGCTGACTGGGCAGATATGCTGACCAGAGGAGACCCCTGTATCCTCTCTGGAGCCATAGAGGGCATGGTTTCCATGGCACTACCCTCTGGAGTCTGACAAGCATCTGCTGGAGAAGGGTTCAGTTCTGGAAATACAGGAAGAAAAAAAGAATAATGAACAAATAATCCACAAAAACAGTCCCCTGGTTCAATCTGGACAATATATATACTCCTTATATACATATAATCTGTATAAACTCCACTGGTTACAGAAAAATGAAATGCTTTAACTGTAGGATGCTGAATTGCAGATTGCTGCTCACCTCTAATGTCACAGGAAACTGCTTCAGGCTGATCATCTTTGATAAGTGGTGTCGAACCTTGTGCGTCCTCTGATTCACCAGAACCGTTGGTTTCAATCAGCATTTCCTCGGAAGGAACTCCGACCATTTCTGAAGAAATAAAATAAAGAGACTCCACTACAAGCCCAAATGCGTTATTACTAAGCTATTATATTTTGATTTTACAGAGTAGAAGAGGATTCTCATATAACTTTTTACTTGTTCATACAGAAATGCAAATAGTCAAGTGACATTTGTTTTTCAAGCTAAAGCCTATTCTAAAACAGCATAGTATTGTAGGTTAACAGAGGCTTAACAGTAGTCCATTACATAATAAAAACAAAATGCTTTGATGTAGCTGTCCACCATCAAACTCACCATTATCGATTCTCATATTGCAGACGTTCTGTTTCATCTGTAATTTTAAACACAGGTCACAAGTTTAAAAAGTATTCTCTCTTACCAGTGTATTTAAAAGTGTAGCAAATGGAGACGGGCAATTTTTTTACATACACATCAGGGTTTCAATTTTGTCACGCTATTTATATTTATTTGTAACTCGATTGTTTTTTTACTTTTCTGCAAGTTACTGAACAGTACAAACCAAACTATTTTCCTTTGTAAAAAATATATAGCCCAAATGAACTGAACAGCATTTAGGCCAAATCACATTTCTGAACAGATTTTAATCAGTTTGTGCAATATTGCCAATATGTTTATTTAAAGCTAAATAAATATTTAATGATAATAAAGAAAGACAAATCAATGAGAACAAAAAAACTAAATGGTAAACAATAGAAATGCCAACAAGTGCAATTCTTAAACCATAATTTTTAAAGGACGAACTCATTAGTTATGTTTTCACTTTCAGGCGTTACTTCCCGATGAGTGACACAGTGGGGGGGGTACGTCAGTGCCATAGTTCACTTCGGTTGGTTGAGCGCTATTTATATAAGGCGGGCATTAGGCAGACTAGCAAATAGTGTGATTTTTTTTATTTTCTCTTATCGCCCCACCCCTAGTAGCAGACTATACAGGACGGATCGTACCTGAGTGAGAAACGCATGACTCTCTGGGTCATTTTCCATACACTTCTCAATCACCTCCTCCAAAGTCAGCAGAACCTGGCGATGCTTCAGCAGCATTACTGTGTCGGCCTTGCTGCCCCTGCAGACGATGTCATTCCTAAGCAGGGTCCTCAAAGAGTTCAGGGTGGTCTTCATCAAGTCACACTCCATGCTTATGCTAGGTAGCACAGCCACAAGCTTGAGAAGAGCCGTAACGTTAGGGAGACTTTTGGCCTCAGTATGGAGCAGCGTCTCGGAGATTGAGGCCGGAGGTTGAGTATCTTGATACTTCTCTCGCCAGGCGCTGGCCCAGGTGTTTATGTTTTCTTCTACGGTTTCTGGATCAGGTAGATCACTCTGATAGATGGTGTAAAGTTTATCTGTTGCCTCTGGAAGAATAGGCAGAGGGTTGCAAGTGGGAAGCAGAGAGAGAACCTTGAGGGCTTTTAGGTGACACTCGGAGAAGTTAAACTTCATTTCTTCGATGAGACCGCTCAGGACGGGTATGCTGACCGTTTCTCTGTAACCCACTTCCGGCGACTCGTAGCTCTCAACTGTCTCTTGATAGGACAAGCCTCCGGCAACCTTAACCGCAAGCTGTACCGCCTCCTCAAACCAGGCAGTGTGCACTGCACCGACATTCTCCAGCATCTTACTGAGGGACTCTACTATGAGGGGTATCTTCTCCAGCTCACAGATGATATCAGCTGGATTTCCACAACGAAACACCGTGCTGCAGTTACGCAGTGGAGCGCAGGCGTTCTTCAGGATCACGAGAGGAATGACAAAATCAGACTCCCTGATGGCCGTGGAGAGGATCAGGGCATGTATCGACATGCTGTTGCTCCACAAACCATTGACGTTGTTGCTAACAGAGTCCAAGCAACTGAGGACTCCCTCCAGCATGTCCACCAGAATGTCAAAAAAGTCCTCCGTCTTTTTCCACCTCGACAAACAGGTCTCCGGGACCTCGGCGAGAGCTTCTCGAGGAGTGTTCAAGAGACCCTCCATGGTCTGAGCGAGCTCAATATGCAGTCTTGGTGACTGATCAAAGAAGAGTAACAGGTCCTCCACCACTCCAAGAACCTTCATGATGGGATCGTTATGGAGACTTGCAGCCAGCCAATAGGCAAGTCCACAGGACTCACTAGGTGTACAGACTGCAAGAGGATAACTGGCCACAAAGTCTAATGACAACTTTCTCAGACTCTGAATGCTGGCACCCATACACATGAAGGACTGGCCACGGCAGAAGCTCATCTGGAGTCCCCATTCCTCTGTGAGAACGTCTGCGAGAGCTTTGGCTTGAACATCTGCATCGCAACTTCCGTCAAAGGGCAGGTAGCCCAGCAGCTCCACTTTTGGTGTGCAATCATCAACATACCTGACAAAAACAGGAATGTACGTCTTGTCCTCCACTGACACCAGTTTATCAGTGATCACAGAAAAAAATGGGGATTCCTGAACTTCAGACAGGATTATTCCCCTGATGGACTTCACAATCTTCTCCAGCAGTTCTCCATCGGCGAAGCACTTATTGTTCGCTTGATCCCACTGACACGTACTCAGTTCTTGAACGATGCAGTCTTGCTCTTCCTTTGGGAGTCCAGAAAACAGACAGTTCCTGCGGGCCACTCTGGCAGCCACTCTGAAGATGATCTCGCTGCTTTGAAGATTGTCTGCAGGCTGGCTAGTGTGGCCGTTCTCGTCCAAAGGCTTCTCCTGCTGTCCTTCCAAAACCGCCTCGGACGCTGACGGCTGCTGGGTGTCCATTCCTTCCACAACGCCTTTGTGGTGGTCTACAAAAAACAATATGTACAGAAACTTATTAAAAGGCATCTGTAAACAAATACAAACTGTAGCTGTGTCGAAAAGTGCACTAGCTCACTATGTAGGGCACTATTTAGTGAATCAACCATTTTGTAGTGGTGTCCGAAATTACATCCATCAGTTTCTCCACAGTTTTCAGCCACAGCTCGCTCTCTCTGTCTAGGACAGTAGTATCCAGGGCTGGACTGGGACCAAAAAAAATCGGCCAGGGTATTTTTGAGCCGCGGTCCAGGGGCGGGTCGCGATCCGCGCCAGCAGACAGGATTCTGCAGCGGCCCAAAATTGACATCGGCCCACAGGGCTAACGCCCAGTATACCTGACGGCCAGTCCAGCTCTGGTAGTGTCCCCCGGACGGATCTATCTGTCCCCGTGTCCCCCAGACCACGCCTCCCGTGTGGGCTGTGTCTGAACTAGAGAGACGAGGCGTGTGTTTATGCCACAGAGATAAATTGCCAAGATCCGGCCACTATTTAAGTAACAGTTAGTAAAAACGTAACATCCCGAGTGTCCGAGATTAACTAAACGTCCCCTTGTTCACTAGTTAGCCCCCTATCTAGCAAACACTATGTAGTGAACGAGTGCACTTTTCGGACACAGCTTATGTAACATTTTAGAGTGAGCTGAGGGAGGGGAGCATACCTTCTGCTTTCACTTCATTCGGTTCTGGGAATATTTCAGATGCCTTGTCCTTGGGAAAGACCTGAGGTTTCAAAACAATAATTGAAAAAGTTTAAAACGTTACTGACAGGCTTAAAAACATCACACAAACAGACATTAACGACTTTCCAAACCTGCTGAGTGTCCATCGCCTCCACTTCATCTTTATGGTTGTCTACTGCAAAGCAACAGATCAAGAGTGGAGGATCAGTTTATAAATGTATTCAAGCAAAACACATCAAGAAATAATAAACTAAATGACTGGAAAACATCATCTGTCCTATTTGTGGTTAATCAGCTGTATGCCGTACATCATAGAAGGCCGTACACAGAATCTATAAGGGTTTATGCTCAATGATAACTATTTTAGGACCAGAAATACCTCTAGTGTCAAATAAAACTAGCAATTTGAGATTATGGAAAAGAGAAATGCTGAACAATGATGCACCTTCCTCCTTTCCTTCAGGGTTCCTGAGGAGAGTTTTGGACTCCTTGTCCTGCACAGAAAATATTTGAACAGCATTAAAAAAAAATCACCTTTTTATTTTTATCATCATCATAACACAGGTCTGAGGTCAGAATCCTCCTGTATGAGTCTGTGTGTGTTCTGTAGTGTTTTTCATGCTGATCTCAGATCTGTGTGTAGTGTCTCCTGCAGGTACAGTGTTTGTGATGA
>JBBPDC010000035.1:15610692-15626936 GCA_037974485.1 Hemigrammopetersius urotaenia
CGCAGATCCGGATCACTTTACTGAGTGACTCAGAGGGAGTCGGATCCGAAAAAGGATCCGAGTATCCCAGCTCTACTCCGGATAGCAGACCCTGCGCGCATGCGCCATCTGACCCACACACTCGACCTGTTATGTCGTGCTAAATACACTATATGGACAAAAGTATTTGGACATCTGTTTTTCAGGGTTTGTGCCCCTTACTTCCAGTGAAGGACAATGTTAATGCTTTAGCAGACCAAGACATTGTGGACCCAGTTTGGGGAAGAACTTTTTCTATTCCAGCATGACTGTTTCTCAGCGAGATCCATAAAGACATGGCTGGAGGAGTTCAGTGTGGAAGAACTTGACTGACCTCAACCCCATCCACTTTAGGGTGCACTGGGACAGAAATTGTGATCCAGAACTTCTCGTCCAACATCAGTGTCTGACCTCATAAATGTTCTACAGAATGAAAATTCCCTCAGAAACTCCAAAACCTTTTGGAAAGCCTTCCAAGAAGACTGTAAGAAAGTACAGCTGCACAGGGGAGCCAACTCCATATTAAAGTCTGGGTTTGAATGCAGTGTCATTAAAGTCCCTGTTGGTTTAATCGTCAGGCGTCCCAATACTTTTGTCTGTATAGTGTATAATTTAAGCTGTTCTGAGCTAATCAGTATTTGTTCTTCTGTCTGATCATATAATTTAGAAAATAATAAATACTGTGGTGTGCAAAAGTCCTAAGAATCTGCAAAAAACTGTACAGATGAGCAGTGAGTGTTTTATATTGCTAAATATACTAAATAACAAAAAGAATAGATATAAATACAATTCTCCAGTAAATAGTGATGTTATGTTCAGTATATCAGTGAGCTCTTGTGGAAGTCCAGTATTATTGTAGTTTCATCAGAAACCAGGTTTGACTTGATCAGTTCTTCATTAAATTAAATTAGGAGCTGCTGATAGAGTTTCACCATCCAAACGGCACCGAGGAGGAATCTGGAACCGAACCCGTGTTCTCCTCACCAGCTCACACAATATCAGCGACTTTTTACCACCTAATTCTGATACTTTTACCACTTTCTTGTTTGTTTGTGCTCATTGTAATGTTGACTTCGCAGAAAGACACGCTTAGAGGCACGCTTTGAGGTTTGACCCTTCACCCTGTGCCAGGGCCGGCGCTTTGCGGTCTGGCTGATTTCACAATGACTTGCGTTTTTCCTGCTTCTGATTTTGAGCTCATTGACCTTTCATATACTCCATATGCCTGGGCCTGCGCTAACTTTAAACAACGCTGATTTGTAAGGGTAAATGATTGTACCTGCCCATCAGGAGGAGCTATTCTCAAACTCACTCAGGAAACACGGATCACACTAGAGCCTAGAGCCACACTAGAGTCTCGATACCATTTTCTGCAATACTGATATCACTGAAGCCTGTGATACGCAAATGAGCCTTTAACCAATCAGAGTGTTTCTGACAGGGTGACCAATCACAGCTCCAGGTGAGTTACTGGGTGTTCTGATGAATCGAGGTCTTCATAAAATCCAACAGAAGTAATTATTTTAGTCTTTACCTCGTAAGACCCTGACTGGTCGAGGTGTTTTATAGGGCTCGTACTCTACATTTTCCCTCCATTTCGTTTTTTTTCTGTGATGTTGATGTTTTTGAATCAAAAAGGTTTAATCATAGAAATCATAATTCATTCATGACTTCCAAACATTGGATTAAACGGGCAATTTTTGTTACTGCACCTTTAAAGTTGATATATGTAAATGATCTCTTTTTTGATTGGCTGCCCTGTATTGCACTACATTGCAGACTGAAACTCTTCTTACAGCTTCAGCATGAATGGGCGGGGCTGAACTGCTGTAGGCTAATTAAGGAAATATAAGTAACACATCATATAACAAAAATATAAGTAACATCACAAAAACAAGGATTTGAACATTTAGACTGATTGGATGGCTGGGTGAACGTGTATTTACAATGAATTAAGACCAGCTAGGGACCGCTGAGGTACCCTGAGCAAGGTACCGTCCCCACGCACTGCTCCCCGGGCGCTGTGTTCGTAGCTGCCCGCTGCTTCACTTGGTGAATGGGTTAAATGCAGAGGAAGAACTTCGTGCTGTTCACACTGTGTGCTGTGGTGTGTTCACGTATGACCGAATGGTCACTTTCACTTCACTTTAATGTGCTGAAATGGATCACAATATTATTATTCTGTTCATATCGTGCAGTCATGATTTTTTTTAAGTTAACAGTTTTAGCAGCACGATCTGATTGGTTCAATCAAGTAAGTTTCTTTTAGTCATATACACAGAACACATTGAAATGAAACAGCGTTCCTCCGGGACCACAACGCTTATCTAGGACCACGGTGTTCCTCCAGGACCAAAAACACCACAAGTCCACACAAGTGCAGGACAGGATGAGACAGAGGAAAAACCACAAGATTCATGTATTTATTATAGCTTAACATTACCATAAGGGACTGAACAGAACCTTGTATCACATTCATTGTCATATTTCTGTGATTTTCCGTATAATACCAGATATATTAAATATTCCATTTGCACTCTATATTCCATTTGCACACTGTACATTTTGCTGCTACATTTATACAAATACTTTTTTAAATGTACTAGCTTATATATTTATTCTCAAACTTGTGGTGCTCCTTATTTACTTTTATGTGTTTTAGAACTTTTCAGATCTGTGTTTAAAATGATAATTGTACTCACATTTATAGCATGTCTAATGCACCCATTTTTACTTTAACGTGTTTCAGTGTTTTTAGCTACTTATTGTTTGTAATGTTTGCACAGAAGGAGCAGTTCAGGATACATTTCACTGTGAGTTGTACTTGTATGACTACTGTATGCATGCGATGATTAAAGAATCTTGAATCTTATCACACACACAGTCCTGCCGGTGCAGCCTCCAGTGAAATGAGCCCTGAAGAGAGCAGGAGATGGACTGTGTGTATGCATTTCACAGATAAAAATGACTGAGAAATCTGAGACATCTGAAAAGGCCGAAACCGAGGTCATAAAACTGGATGAGCCAGTGACTGTTTCGTGTGTAATTACTGGCGCGACCAACAGCCATTTCCCCAGGTGAACCCAGAGCGACATCTGCTGGACATGCCAGTAACTACAACACATACAAATACAAAAAATGTATTCCAAATACATTTCTAACCAAGATCTGAACTGTGTGCATATCTAACAGAATTAGAGTTTCCTGGCCTGCTGCTGATTTTAAATCAATTAATTAGTAAATAAACAAATACATAAAGAACGCACATACATAAATAAACCACACTGTCTATTTTAAGTAAACGTTTTCTTTAATATAATTAATAGCCTAATATAGCGTGTATGTGTGTGTGTGTGTGTGTGTGAGTGAGTGAGTGCACGGCAGTATTTGTGTGAGTAAGTTGCAGTAAAAGGCACCGCTGGGATTCGAACCCAGGATCTCCTGTTTACTAGACAGGCGCTTTAACCAACTAAGCCACGGCGCCCGCGCTCTGCAGCCCCGCCCGGGCCTTTTTACAGCACCCTCTCTCGGGTCGGCGTGTTCATTACGAGCTAACACTTTTGAGATTAACAGGTCAGTCTACAGTAAAATAGCACGGCGTTCTAAATCTTGAAGTTTTAAATAATAAACATTTTGGCTAACGCTTTCGAGATTAGGCACATTTTAGTCATCCACCATACACAAACGCGAGATTTTCTAAATTCTGAAGGAACGTTTTAAATGTTTAAAAGGGATTAAATGTAGAACCTTTTGGCCAAAGCTTTTGAGACCAAGTATTTTTTTTGTCATTCAACCAACACAAACATGAGATTTGTTCTCATACAGCCCGGTATCCTGTCTAAATTATAAAGGCGCGTTTACGTTTTAACCCGAACTCATATACTTTAAAGTCGCCTGATTTAACAGAGACGATTAAACGAAAGGAAAGAAAAAGGTGTCGACGAGGATGGGATTCGAACCCACGCGTGCAGAGCACAATGGATTAGCAGTCCATCGCCTTAACCACTCGGCCACCTCGTCTATACGGGCTTCCGTGGAACATTTCCAGTCTAAAATGGGATTCTATTTACACTTAATATTAGGTGCGTTTGTGTATAGCTAGATACTGATCTGTCTTCTGGTATAAAAATGTAAAATGTATAAACACTGTAGTATTTTTGTGTTCATATATAACTACTATAATCTACCTTCTGTTACAAAAACCAACAAACAAACGCCATCAAAAAACCCAGATGTGAGATTGCTGTCTGGTATAAAAATGTTGATTAGTCTGGATTATCGTCAACAAACCCTGTATTGATATTTTATTTCAGCAACGAATCAAACAAATTAGAAACAGAAACATCTGCAAAATACAGCACATATTCAGATATCCACTCAGACTCACTATTAAATATGTCATATTATGTCACTTTCACATTCTGTTTAATAGTTTAAATAACTCTGTGTTTATACATCACCACTAATTTACGTTCTGTTATAAACACAGTGTTATAGACTGATAGCCTGGCCTGGGTGACTTAAAAAAAACATGTATTAGTGTTTCATGCATGTTCTCAGACACAAAAAAGATCGGCAACATGCAGCCACACTAGAGTTTTAGTTGAAACAACAGCAAAGTGGACAGAACAGACATACTGCACACAACAGCATAATATAAAAGCCATACATGGTTTCTCCTGCTTGTTTCAAAACAAAATAACAGCTGGGATACGGCATGGGTACATTATTTTATACTATATTCAATACATTTGGCAAGTATTTTTATCCAGAAAATGAAGAACCAAAATGAGGTATAAGTAAGGAAAGTTTCGGGACAGTGAGAAAACCAGCAAAGAGTTTCAGAACGATGTGAAACCCAATACAGTACTACAGAACATTAACACGACCCGTGGAAACACAAAGCGCTCATGAATTGTAATTCAACTCACTGTTAGACTATCTTTCTTTAAACTGGATAAGCAGAAGTCAGACAGGATTCATCAGAGTGTTGCAGTACCCTGAAGAATGCGGAGTATAATCACGCAATCATTGAATCCAATCATCATGTTCTGCAGCCTTATTTCTAAGGCAACAGGTAAGGATGTACCTCACTGATGTAAAGACACATTGTCGGAGCGAATGGGTCATACACACTGAAAGGCTTTCACGATGACGGTGATCTCAACCCATCCTGTTCTTCACACGGTGTTTTAAAATATCATCTTCTCATGTGTTTAAAATGTGACGTACTAAAAAATAACGCGTCTGAACGATACATTTGATCCAAACACGTCTCTTGTGTATCCTGAATTAGCAAAAATTTACATAAAAGAGCATGGAGCGATCTGATTGGTTGTCTTTCAGAGTAGCGCGGTTCTGTCATGCTGACGCACAGAGGTGGGAATAATTCAGTTTGTGTTACAAAATAAATAAAATTACTTTTTTAAATAATAAATTATGATAATATAAATCTTTGATATAAAATTATAAAAATAATACAAAAATACAAATAACTAAAATATATTGTAAAACAAACAAAAAACATGTCGAACAAATCATGTTGAAGCGGAAACACTGTGACTATTTAGTTGTTTCAGTCAACCTGTAGTCATTTTTTAATTAAACTAAGCAAATTATTTAGCAATTTAGACCATACTGCATATTATAACACTACAACCCCTGCACACATCACCGTGTTGTGTGTCTAAAGTCCAGCTTGTGCACTTTGGCGCTGTGGTAGCGTGGCCGAGCGGTCTAAGGCGCTGGATTAAGGCTCCAGTCTCTTCGGGGGCGTGGGTTCGAATCCCACCGCTGCCAGTAATTTTTATACCAACATAAGTCTTTGTAAAAATTAGAGAATTAGTTCAAGACAGTGCCAGAGAACAACATAAAATACAAGAATAAGTAAAACCATTTTTCTACCCAGTTTTAAAAAATGTCTCACGACGTCGTTAGAAGACAATTATGCTAAAAATAAATGCATTTTGTGAAAGCACAACCAATCTCATGGGTAAATGCATTAAAAAAAGAAGCTTAGGAAGAGTTTTTACGGTCAGTTTATCCTGTTTAAATTCAAAAACAGCTCTGCTGCTTCATCCATGTATTTATAACCTGCACCGCCATTTTGTTTGTTTCAGGGAGCCAAAACAGACCTCAGAGGACGGCAAAAACTCAACAGTCCTACCCCTAAAGATGTGATTTTAACTCCCTCTCTCTCTGAAAAACATCAGCAGGGCTCAAACATCTCCCCATTTCTGGACCTCCACCTTTCTCCGTCACCATTTTTTCCAAAAGTCAGTCGCTCTGCTGCAGCTGCGAGTCTTGTGTTTTTTTGTTTCACACCCGTTTTCAGACAGATCCCGCCACTGATAAGTGGACGTGCGTGTCAGTCAAGAAACGTCGACCAATCAAAGACCAGAATGTGTGACGGCACTAGCCAATCACGGCTAAGAATGGGTGGTGAAAAGGCAGAAAACGGGTAGGGAAAAACCCGTCACCCGAATGACGAGTGACGTCAGCGAGCCATCTTTGTTCCTTTAATCCGAAGCGTCTTATTTTAATGTAGAATAACGGAGGGTCTGCCGGAGCTCCCCGCAGGTTTACTGTGTTTTTAACATTATATCAAGCGTAAACGAGGCTAAAATACGGGCCGGAACACGCGCGTGTTTTTGAGAACGACAAGAACCCCCCCAAAAATAAAAAAACACCTTTGAATTGGAGGAGAAGAGGAAAAACGCCCGAGGCGGTGCATCCATCCATTTAGAAATTCCATCTATCCAGGACCTGTATAACACTGCACACAAACCTCACCAATGTGAGTACTGCGGTTTATTTGTCATTTATTTAATTATGCCTCTGAATAAGGGGCGCGCTGTTCCTGTTTTTTATTCTAGGACGTGCTTATTATACAGGGGAGCGACGGCTGATGATATAAAATCGAGTTTTCTTTGAATAAAGCTGCTCTTCTTCATGGATTATATGCTCACATTTCTGCATTCACCCCTCTAACGTGTCTTATTGCGAAAACCTTATTTATTTAAGCCTTTTTTTGCTTATTCCTACTGAAAGCTAATAACGGCTATAAATAGGCTTATAATAAACAGACAGCTGTCTGGGCGCTCGGGCCAGGTGTCCTTCGTAACAAAAGGAGCTCAATACGAGCTATTTCATGGAAATAGCTTGTACAAATAAAGCCTATTTATTTCTGTTCGTGCTGCTGCTGCTGTGTGAAATGATGGCAGTGAGGAGAAACACGCCTAGATGCTCCGGTTCGGACTGGTTCTGTCTGTGAATGGCGATATAACCAATGATTTTATAAGAAAAACAACAGTATATTTAATAAAGAAATACCTGAAAAATATGTATTTAAAGGCTGAAAATGATCCCAACAGCCCCAGGCCCTTTAATTTCAGGCCCATCCTTTGGAGGAAAGGGCTTAAAAATGTCACTAATTGCCCAGAAATGTCAGAATACTGTGCATTTTGCTGTATGAAGAGGATATATTATGTATGGGGTCTTTTTTTCATAGCTTCATTCTCACATGGTGGGGGTTGGCGGGAGGGGGGGGGGGTGTGAAGCAAAAGAGGACGACTCACCTTCATTATTCCGTGCCATCTTTTCTCAAACCATCTATTTCTGTCCACATTTTAACTGTTTTTTTTCTGTCTAGAGGTTTTTGTGTGGTTTCTGTGTCTGGCTTGTGACCAAATGGCTGGTGCAGTGGGCTCATGTGAGGTTCCTCTGCAGGAGAAGATGGCCGTGCTCTTCTCTCCAGCTCTCTCCCAGCGCACAGGCTTTATTTAACCTGGATTAAACAGCCAGACTGGAAATGCGAAACCCAAACCCGCACCGCCAGTTCGGCGGATCTGCGAGAGGCTGTTTGCCAGGCTGACCCTTGCCACACGTGTCGCGGTGAAAAGCCGCGATGCACTGCTTTTTTCAGCATTTAAGGACATTATATGTCGTGTGAGAGAAAGGATTTCATTAAAAATCCTGTTTGTTTGGGCCGATTTGCTTTAAAAACGGCGAACGGAGGGCATGTGTGTTGTGTGACGCACATCAACGCAGGCCTGCTGAGGGTGGGGGTGTTGGCCCAGTGCTGCTCACATCCTCATGAAAAAGACACAGCACTGACCTGTCCATAAAACCTAACGAGAATCTGCACCAGCGCACCAAATTATAGGTCAATATCCCATCTTTATTTACTCTCTGCCCTCAAACAGGCTCAGTGAAGGTGACATGGATGGCCCTAGGCTGAAATAAGGCACATTTTAAGCCATTTTTATTAATAAGGACTATGGGCAGATGTGATGAAGCACAGAAGCCTGATAGTGTTTAGAAGCTATTGCTTCTGAGGGCCTCGCCTCATCCAGCCTCAGCGTCACAGGGGTTATTTAATAATGCCACACTTTACATTCAGTCAAATAGAGCCGTGTCTGAAAATGCATCAGTATTCTCAGTTTGTAAGTAAGAGCCCCTTTGGTTCTTTTCTTTGTGTGTGTGTGTGTGTGTATGTGTGTGTGTGACGTGACATTTTGTCGTCGGTGGCCTATGGCTTTTTCACCCTTTCATCTCTCAGCTGTCCTGCATTGTTAGAAAAATAAATAATAATAAAAAAGAGGCCCTGATCGTCAGCCCTGCTGGACGAGGCCCACGGGGTGTCTGCTTTGAATTCGCTCTTTGAAACACAGTCCCACCTTTATAGCAACAGAATACACTTTTGTGAGCCGCTGATTGTGTTCGTGATGGTGGAGCGGAGCTGGTGAGTTCTGCTGGATTCCACGCACAGGCCTGTTTGAGTACAAGCGGTTTTGGACAGCCAGTGGACTAATAACCATCTTAGACTGCGCTGCTGGTGATTCTTGGGCTCAGTGAAGGTGACAGTGGGCAGGATTTGATTTCTAAATATAGGCCGCTCTGAAGGAGAGGCTGAAATAGAAGCAGAGGCCACAGAAAATGTGCTGCGTTGGAGTTTATTAGCCTTAGATGTGCTCGGTGCCCTCTCATTTGCCCTGTGCTGTTCATTTAGGCACAATAGAGGGTAATGAGTGTGTAATTGTTGGAGGATGAAGCTTGTCCAGACAGAACTCTGGCTTTTTCGGGGATTAGAGCCAATCAGCCTCAGAGGTGACCTTTATACAGAGTTTTGTCTCCACCTGGTGGCCAAATAGGAACACTGCAACCACGCTGCATTTTTCTGATTGGTCGAAACGGTCCCTGCGTTGAGTTTACAGAGAATTACATTTTATTCATGACAGGAAGAGAATATCGCTAGCACGGATACATATTGTGATTGTGATATTCTTTGTGAGGTAAAAAAAAAAAAAGTATATTTTTAAGGTTTGTTAAAATGATTTTTGGATCGCATTATCACATCGTGAATCATCAAAACACCCACAGAAATTCATCTGGAACATCCGACGCTGTTGATGCTAAAACCACACAAAGGATTTTCTCCACAAAGGGCCTTTTTGACTGATTTATTAAAGGACTCATTTGCATATTTTAACCAATACTGCAGTGACGATTAGCAAGCAGCCCGAGCTGTGGTGGAGTTGAGGTTATTTTTGTAATGAGAATTTAGATAAATATGGTGGCTGGCTGGTCTATAATACTACAGAATTTAGATTTAACCCCCTACTTTTCCTTTTCATCGCTCAGATTTTAGGCTTTTAAAACAGCAGTCGGCACATACGTTGCAGTGCTTTACTGTTAAACCGATCTGAAACGGGTTCTTTCGAGTTAAAGGGGTAATGATTTATGCATTAGCGGTGTTGTTCTCTCCTCTTCTCGCTCGGCTCGTCACAGGAAGGATCTGATATCGATGAGAGTCATGACGCGTTTGTCAGACTAGATCTAGTACTTTTTTGTGTTTAGTTTTGTGGGTCGTCCAGTGTCTGAAACCACACATGCGAGTCTATTAGAGATCACTGATCACCTCCACATGCTTTATAAGGTGAGCGCTTGAGCCCCACCGTGAGAATCAGCATCCAGTGCATATTCCTCAGAGTTCCAGCTCTGATCCTTCAGACACAGGCGTGTTTTTACTGCTGGACTACATTTTGGGACGAGAGGAGAAACTGGAGAGCTTTGATTTTTGACCGAACTCTTCCTTTAACTCTTCCGTTCGTGGACACACGGGGTTTAGAACCAGAATCCTGATTGTCGTTATACACACTACGAAACACAATGTACTTAAAATGCGCTTAACCTTGCCTTAATTTAATTTGTGCATCAATCCCTTAATTTGACCTTAAAAGTGGATTTAAGGCATGAGTGTGAAACCCCTTAATCTTAAACATAAACGATTCATTCAGGAGGTTCTGGAGCTTAATCGAAAAGTAATCGAAATCGAAATTCAGAACCTATAAATCGTTAAAAAAATTTCCAGGTCGATTATTTCGATTTCTTTCCCTTTAAAAATATAGATAGTATATAGTGTGTGTGAGTTTCCTTCAATTAACTTAAAATCAAGTAATGCACCCTTCATTCAAAAATCTCTCACTTGTAATATGTGAGCTTATTTACTGTACAAAACTTGTCAGTGGACTATGAGGGCAAAATTTTTTTTTAAATTGATCAAATTTTTCCAGGTCGATTATTTCGATTACTGTCCCTTTAAAAACACTACCGCGTGTGGTGTCACGTGACCCCGCTCCGTTATGTTACGTTATTCCGCTGACATGTCGAGCACGGAGAGCTTAAACGCTGAGACAACTGAGCAACCTGTCAGTGAACTATGAGGGCAAAAAAAAAAATAAATAAATAAAACAATCGTTCATTAATTGTAATCGAGTTAAAATGTTCAATTAATCGAGATTTTGATTTTAGGCCAAATTGCCCAGCCCTAGGAGGTTCTGTTATTTGAAAAATTGAAAAAGTAAGGGTAGTTTTACCCTTTAATAAGTCTTAATCTGTGTTTTTTCTCTTAATTTTCCTTCATTTCTGTCACGTCCGAGAGGGAGAGCTACCTTGGGACATGGACCAGGCGTCAGACCAGAACTCTGTGATACGTTTATTAACCAGAACAAAAACAGGCACGCGAGCCACCAGGATACATGAACTAGAAACGTGAGACAAGAAGCCTAACTAAGGTGTAGCAAGTGAGGTGCTCTAAGACGTTCGATGGACAGATAACTAGAATGATACACAAACAGGACTTAAATACACCAAGAAATCAGGAGACTAACACAAAACAGACGTAAACCCTAATCACCAGACACATGAACAGAACACAGCTGAAACGGAAAAGCACACGACACATGAACACAAAACCACCCGACAACAAGACACGTGACCAAACCATAACAGAACAAGAGTCAAAATAAAAGTCCTAAACGTGAACAGAAAAACAGCAAAAACAGAACTATCAAAAGGCAACAGAAAAGCAGTACTGTGACAATTTCCTAGAAATTAAGGTCAAAATTAAGGTAATTTTAAGGGGTTTGGTTTCATAGTGACGAGTACAGTAAGACTGGATGCAGTGCGAAATAAAACTTGAGAAAAAAAGGCTAAATATCCATATACAGGATACAATATAACAGCTAAAAAACTGCATTGCATAATACATGTAAGAGGAAGTTAAATATAAAGATGTGCGTTATTATGTACGTCACGTGTGGTAGAAGGATCTGTTTACCTTTGTGCGGGCCGTGTGTCCCGCCTGTCCCACGTGTGGACTCTGAAGTCTCTGCAGATTCGTGGTTTTTGTTTTGATAGTTTGTGTTTTGATTGGCAGGTCTGCCCCAGGCCCCGCCGGCGCCCCCGCCCCAGAGGGAGGGAACCAGGCCCCCCCAAACCTGACTAGCAACCGCCGCCTACAGCAGACGCAGGCTCAGGTGGACGAGGTGAGACTTACTGATCACTGATCAAACCCGACGACTCGGACCTGCGCTTTGTTTCTCCTGCAGGAGCTTTCTAGACCAGTCATGTCAGTTTAACTCACTATATATTTCATATTAAACCCAAAACCTAATCTTAGTCTTAAGACTAACTCCAAAACTGTCAATACTCCTCTACAATTATCTGAGTGGAATATCAAACAAAGTAGTAATTAACTCTCTCTCTCTCTCTCTCCATCTCTCTCTCTCTCTCTTTCTCTCTCTCTCTCTCGCTGTCTCTCTCTCCATCTCTCTCTCTTTCTCTCTCTCTCTCTCTCGCTGTCTCTCTCTCCATCTCTGTCTCTCTCTCTTTCTCTCTCTCTGTCTCTCTCTTTCTCTCTCTCACTCTCTCTCTCTTTCTCTCTGTCTCTCTCTCTCACTGTCTCTCTCTGTCTCTCTCTGACTCTCTCACTGTCTCTCTCTCTCCCTCTCTCTCTCTCTCTCTCTCTCTCTTTCTCTCTGTCTGTCTCTCTCTCTCTCTATCTTTGTCTCTCTTTCTCTCTGTCTCTCTCTCTCTCTGTCTCTCTCTCTTTCTGCCTCGCTGTCTCTCTGTTTCGCTGTCTCTCTCTCTCTTTCTCTCTTCTCTCTCTGTAATAATAATAATAACATTATAGTGAATTTTAACAAAAGAATAAATAAATAATACTAAAATTACTAAACTGCAGGTCATTAACAGTCTGTTCACCTCACAAAGAGACCTGCCGGAAATAACAGAACCTGCAGAACCTGCCAGAGGTTTGTTTAATGGTGTTGTGATGATGATGATGATGACGATGAGGGTCGTGTGTTGACGACGTGCTGTGTTTGTGCGTCTCCCAGGTGGTGGACATCATGCGTGTGAACGTGGATAAGGTCCTGGAGCGAGATCAGAAGCTTTCGGAGCTGGACGACCGGGCCGACGCGCTGCAGGCCGGAGCCTCGCAGTTCGAGACCAGCGCCGCCAAGCTGAAGAACAAGTACTGGTGGAAGAACGCCAAGGTAGAGAACCCAGAACCCGCACGGAGAACAGCCCCTCACTCTCACCTCCCTTAGGAACCGAGTCTCTCTAATGCAAACACTAGAGCTGCACTAGATCACAGGTTTAGATTCATTCTAACAATGAATCTACACCGTAAAGCAAGATTTTAACCCTTTAATACCCTTCTTATTCAGTATCTATTATGAATTGTTCAGCATCAACTATGAAGTACTCAATATTTACTATAAAGTATTTAATATCTAATTAATTAATTATTTGTTAACTACTATGAATTATTCAGTATCTACAGTGAATTATTCATTATTTACTATGAATTATTCAGTATTTGCTATTAATTACTCAGTATCTACTATGCATTATGCCATATTTACTGTGAATTACTCAGTATTTACTGTGAATTACTCAGTATTTACTGTGAATTACTCAGTATCTACTATGAATTACTCAGTATTTACTATAGATTATTCAGTATTTGCTATTATTTACTCTGTATCTACTATGAATTACTCAGTATTTACTATAGATTATTCAGTATTTGCTATTATTTACTCTGTATCTACTATGAATTACTCAGTATTTACTGTGAATTATTCAGTATTTACTATGAATTACTCAGTATTTACTATGAATTACTCAGTATTTACTATGAATTATTCAGTATTTTCTATGAATTACTCAGTAACTACTGTGATACATTCATTGCCTACAATGATTTTTCTCTTCTCTCTGTAGATGATGATCATCCTGGGCGTGATATGTGTGATTGTGCTCATCGTTATCATCGGTAAGAAAAGAAGAGTGGAGTTCAGTCTGGAACAATATCAGTTACAGTAATAAGGGTGTAACGATACACACAACTCAAGTTTTGGATTCGATAATTGAAATCACATTCTCAGCCCTGCAGAGCTTTTCATTCTGTTCTACACTGTGGTCTAAAAAAACAAAGACCAAAAACAAGCCACACCCACTTCGGGTTTCAAGTTTCAGGTTTTATTGTCATATACAGATAACAATGTAGCATCATTACTTAATGAAATTCCCCCCAACTTTACATAAACAGAGACATAGAACATAGAAGCATAGAAAAGTAAACAGAGAGATCATTAACAAAACTTCTATAGATAAAGTAGAAAGTAAGTACAATAATAAGAATATAACATTATTATAGTTTAGTATTTACAAGTATTAACAACTATTAAGTATTAAGAAGTATTTGTTAGTGCCACACCCACTTTCCTCCCATCTGTAAGGAAAGATACGAAGATTAGTTAATAAAAGAACTTTCTTTATCCCGAGGGAAATTCTTTCGTTATAGCATGCTCAGTGCAACCGAAGAAATTTGCAAATGCACAGTTAATATTCTTACATCTGCACATTACAGTTTAAAGTATTTACTAACATTTTTATATAAAACTCTTTAACTCTAAACCTTGGCATTTCTACCGTACATATGACAGTAAACGTCTTGATTCGTGAATAAAAGAGAATAAAAAATAGACAATAAACAAAAACACAATGTAACAGAATAGCCGTAGCTCTGATAGGCTCCGCCCAGGTGCCTAGTTTTGATCTCGACGGTGGTTTAGACACCGGTAAACATATTTTACCTTTGTGTTCACCGATTTTCACGATCGGTTTTCTGATCCTGTGCTGAAATCGTTACACCCTTATCCAGCTGGCGCGTGATCAGACTATTCTTTTGTCTAAAAAATGAACAGAATCTGGTGGTAATTTTGTGTCTCCTTTCTATTTCCAGTCTACTTCAGCACCTAAAGGCCAACGCTCCCACCCCAGTCTGCCCCCTGACTTACAGCGGCTGAATTATCCACCCCCCCCCCCACCCCCACCCCACACAAAGAGTGTAAATCTGTCCCCTTGATCAACCCTGTTATGACCGCCCCTCCCCCGAAAAAAACACCCCACACCGCCTAACAGCAGGACCCCGGTCTCTCCGTCCATCCCCACGTCCGTCTGTCCGTCGGTCAGTCCATCCCGTGAGTGCGTGGTCGTGTCTTCTCTGTAAATACGTCCCCACTTTTTCTGAAAACGTCCCGACTTTGCTGCGTGGGGCGCGAGCGGCGGCCGTCGGTTGTACTCGCCGTATCTTACCACATGTCCTTTGTAGACTCTCGACTCTGATATAACCTTCTTTTTTTTGTAGTCCGTGTGTGTGCGTGTGCGTGTGTGTGTGTGTGTGTGTGTGTGTGCATTTGTATTTTTATTTATTTATTTATTTATTTATTTTTGTAAGACTCCTTCGGGTTTGACGAACTGCCTGCGACTCCGTGTATATATCGCGCGTTCTTCTTCTTCTTCTTCTTCTCGTTCATTCTCAGACCCTATCTCCTCTTCTTCCTCCTCCTCCTCCTCCTCTTCCTCTTCTTCTTCTTCTTCTTCATCCGCTTGCCGTCGCTCGACAGTGTTTCCAGCACCGGGTCTCCTGTAACCGAAGTACTGAATCAGAACCTTTCCTCTGAAGCCCATGGCTGTCAGGTCCTCTCAGCATGTCTCTGTTCTTTTCCTCGCTTTATGCTTCATCTCTCTCTTTCTTTCTTTCTCTCTTTCTTTTCGTATCAGTAATAGACTCGTAGCCTTTTTGCAGACTGCCACAAAATGATTTGGACCAATGTCTGTAGATGTCTTTATTTTTTAATGTCTATTTAGTGTCTTATCTCTTAAACATTCCTTTATAGCAGTGTAGAATTATGCTGTCTATAAATTGCATGCAAACATGGGTGTGGGCTTTGAAGAAAACAACAAAAAAGAAACAAAAAACGTCTTGCAAATGAACATTTAATTAATCAGGCTTGATCAGCCAATTGACTCCATGAACAGTCCAGTGGATTTTATAAGTAACTTTATAACCACTAAAAATCAACCCGAGGGACGATTTCGAAGCCGCAGATCCACACGCGGGAAGGAAATGACCAAAAAAACAAGGGGGGGAAGAAACGCACAAGAACCTTGTTTTTGATGGCGCTTTTTAACTTGACCGAGGCAGAACCACGCACGCGTGCAACTCTCTCACGCGACGTGACTCAGATCTACACACCGGATTCATTTAAAGGTGCGACCGCGGTGATCAGCCACACGAATCACTGAAAGCACACTGGTCCTACTGGTCGCCGTGACGCTGTGGTGTGAGTCGGTTGCGATGGTGATGTGTTTCTGTCTCTTTTTTGTCTTATTAAATAGAGATAATGCCTTTTTTAGTTCATTTTTTTTAAACGTAGAAGTATATTTTTATTAAGAGTATTTTTTTGTGTGTGAAGAAGACAGGAAAGGGACCAGATCATTCAGGACTTTATTTGCTGCCGTGTGTGTGTGTGTGTGTGTGTGTGTGTGTGTGTGTGTGTGTGTGTGTGTGTGTGTGTGTGTGTGTGTGT
>JBBPDC010000038.1:0-36466 GCA_037974485.1 Hemigrammopetersius urotaenia
GGGCCTTGGCCAAAGAAAGCTGCTATGAATTCCAGACCTTCAGCCGTCAGTCTGAAGGTCTGGCTACGCGAGACTAAGTGATTAACAACTTCACCAAGAAGACCAGGAGGATAGAACTAATTTATAGGGGGAGAAAGAGGTTCAATATGTTTTCTTGGGATTTAGAAATATTGTTAATATGTACTGTTAAAATAAAATTACTATTACGTGTTTGTAAGATATTCTCAATAAAATACTTTTTATATTTTGTAGTGATTTAACACTAAATATGAGGAGGTTGAGGGAAGAGAGAAGATAGATCAAAATGTGAGGCAGGAAAAGCAGAACATGGAAGGGAAGTACTTAGGACAAGAAATCCAAGCTGCCCAGGGTGCACGGTGAGTTTGTTTCACCAATAATATTTACCAGGAACTGCCACTGATAGTATATAAATAAATTACATATATAAACTCTTGACTAAAAATAAAAAGCACCCTTCAGTGTTTCAATACCAACAGTGATTACAGTGACATCTGCATCTAGATTTGTGGGAACCAGCTGGAAATTGTGGACAAAAGTGCACATTCAGAGCATGATGGTTGTACATTAGTATGACATATAAGAAAAAAGGATTTAAGCAGATGGAGTTAGCATGCCACCACTTCACAGAGAGGGGCTGTAGTGCAAAGAAGAAAATGCAAGTGGTATAAAAACCACAACCATTGGTCTACAGACAGTGATAGATGTGGCTTATATCAGGCTTCAATGCTTGACCCTTATAGACAGGAAGCCACATAATGTTTCATTGAGTGTGAAAATGAAGTAAACCATGCTTTCGCTTCCATTGTTATTGGATCTTAATCAAACTGACTATGTGGGATTTTGCACCAATGTTTGACATTGTTCTTTGCTTTTATTGTACAAACAAGTTGAGGGAATCTGTTTTGTAATCTGTTTTGTTCCCTCATTGTGAAATGTGGTCTGTTGTCCACAAATGACACTTTATATTGTTGCTTCTGCATATTAAACTTAGTAGAAGTTTTACTTCACTCACCCTCTCCAGCAGTTTACTCTTCATGATGGGTTTGATCACATTGTAAGTGGTTGTGAAGTACCAGGGCTGGTGGATCACGTGCACTGCCTTGAAACGTGCAGGGAAAGAGTCCTATATACAGAAGGAGACAGTATTTGTTTTACTGACATTAGCTTTCATGAGGTCTCAAAAATCAAATGAACAATACAACTCTACTGTTGTTTACACATGGCTGCCATACATTTACAGCGATGCAGACTAGTGTGCGGGAACTATGGCCTGGCCTTGAACTTGTTTCCTGAATTTGCAGTGTTTCTCACCTGCAGCATGTCCACCATCTTCTTCAGCTCGGTGTGTTTGATGCCAGAGGCGTGCTGCATAGTGAAGCCCTTAAAATTCTCAATGAGGACAAACCCATTGATCTGAGTCTCTTCGTTTTCCAGAAGTTTCTCCAGGATGACGCAGTATGCACGCAGAGTCTATCATTTAGAATAAAGTGTTAGAAGAGGTTGCATCAGAAAACTATCACTGCATTGAAAATTATTCCTAATCACTATTCTGGACACCCAGGACCACTTGAACTCTATAATAAGTAACAAATATGGACACTACTGTTACTGAAGTTTATGGACTTGGCTCTGGTCAGATTCCATTGTTAATGAAACATTGGTTTCGGTTTCGGTTTTCGGCCAAGTGTTTCCCCATTTTCGGTTTTCGGTTTCGATCCAAAAAAAAATCCTTTCAGTGCATCAGTAGTTTTTATGCAACCCTGCATCACTGGGGCCTCATCCAGGATTCAGGTATATACCAAGGGAAGTGAATACCTCATCAAACGTGACCTCCTCCAAATCCCAGTTCTCTATGTTGAACAGTATGACTACACGGCCGTATTTGTCCCTGGTAGAGAGGATTCGTGGATAGCCAGCCTCTATGGTGCTGCGGACTGCTTCAGGGGTCAAGTTCTCAAAAAGTTCAGGGTAGTCCCGTCTGAAACGTACATAACCTGCCCAAAAAACAAACAAACCAAAAAAGAGGGAGGTAAACTTGATACAAACTGACCAAGAAAAGGACACATACCAGTGTGAATCACTCTCTTTATTATGGTCATCGAATGGTTTGTAGAGAAAATCATGCAGAAATACAATAACATCTCTGTCCTGCTGGATCTTGTGGTTTTGCTCAGCCTGAAATGGACCAATTAACCTCTCCAGCAAGCGTGCGCATGGCCTTCTGTTCACACTGCTGCGAAGGGCACTGAAGTGTAGCTTGCATGTCTTTCTGAAGATGAGTGCGCATACCTACACAGAATGCCAGCGTATGAGAAAGGGCCTGGGCATCAAAGCACATCCAGTCTGCCTGGTCCTAACTATCCCACAGGCCTTTGTGAAAATAAACTTGCCCCATTTGCACACAAAGAGCCTCTGTGGAAGCGTTTGGAAAGCCCCAATTAAGGCGAAGTATTTGTTTCTCACAAGTGATGAACAGCATCCAGAGATGCGTAGTTGAACACAAAAGAGGTTTGGATGCTCATGGCTGCTCAGTCTGTCCCATCTCCTTTCCTCAGGATTTCAGTACTAAGTAATCATAACATAGAATGTAAAAATTATACACAATCATTAGAAATGCATTCAGCTGGTTTGGAACGCTCCTCCATTTTCTTCAGTTTAGGTTTCACTAGCCCTTCTAACTTTTTTATTATAGTACTGTGTAGCTGCCAGTTTATAAAGTTCCCTTATGGCTATAATCACTGGCCAGTGTATCAGAAACACCACATCCATATATATACTTTGTGAATATACAATTACGGAACTGTGTCTTGCACAATATAAAATGTAAAGGGACCATTTTTGTCACACCACATAGTGTGTGCAGTGTGAAACTATTCTCTGCATTTAACTCATTCACCCATGAAACGGGCCAGCAGAACCTGGGGAGCAGTATGTGGTGACGGTACCTTGATCAAGAGTACCTCAGGTGTGCCACTGGCAGTCCTGAGAGTTGAACCCACAACCTTCTGACTGCAGGGGCAACTCGCTAATCATCAAGCCAACTGCCTGGTAGCCACACGCTTCCATCTCCGTCAACAGAAGCCAACCCCAACCTGGTTGGTGTATAATTCTTAGCAGCAATTCCAACATGGTTCTGGTATCACAGCTAGCTGTTCATGGAGAACCCTGGTACAGTAAATCATGGCTGTACCTTTCATAAGCTCGTGTGCCCTGGCAACATCAAATTTCCGGGCTCGGATAAACTTCAGAAGCAGAGAGTCTGGTTTGTCCCCAAATCTCTCCTGCACACCCATGGACAGTTCATCTCCCGCTCCAGCCTTTTCCTTGATCAAAGACCTCAGCTCCTTCACAGCAGACACCCTCTTCTCCTCAGTCTCATTCAGCTCATCCTTTGCCTGTTGGTGAGGAAGGTGTAGTTGGTGAAGAAGGTTACCAGAATGCTATTTGAGAATGAAAGATAAATAGCAACCAATTGCTTCATTGTGTTCTCTCATGTTAGCCATAAAGTTTGATCAGGATTATAGTGACTGAACAGTTGTTTATTGGGAACTATTCACTTGAAAGGCATCCTCAGTTGATTGCCTGCAATTTACCTTCTGTACTGTGTGATCAGGTAACTTCTTGCACAGCCCAAAAACTGGCCCATGGTCCTTCACAGTCAGGTGCTCTAGCTTGGACCGCAGGGCCTGCTCTTCTTCTGAAACCATGCGGAAAGTTCCGGTCTAGATGATCAACAGAGAGAGGCAAACTATTATGCAAGGCAGACACGTTACAAGAAAAACAATCCTATGGTCTGTAATTTGGGGACAGTAACCCACCAAACCCCCCCAGCTGTACTCCCACTCTGCTCAGTCATGCAGGTCAGTGATCCTGGAGCATAATCCCTGTCACAAGACTATGCAGCTCATTAAAACAACCAAGTAAAAGCCAAGGTTGGAGTTTAGTTTTTCCAATAGGGGTTCCCTATCCTAGTTCTAGTGTACAGTATTGAGCCACCCCATATTTCTTCATATTTCACTTTGAATCACGTTCTTCTGCCTGTCAAACTGTCTCATCTTTGGCATACTGAGTATATGAAGGAAATATAAACAAATGTTTTACTGTGACAGGCTTCAAAGTACCTAAAGATACAAGGAGCCTAGATAAAGGAGTTCCGACCGCTCAGCATTCAGCACCAACAGTATACTGATCACCCCCTGATCATCTGGGATCTGCACCTGTTTCTTCACTGATTCAGAACTTAAGTTTGAAGTTCTTTGTTCTGCTTGAATGATTTATATGTAGGTCACTATGTGGCTTAACAAACAAAAAACAAAGTGGTCAGGTTCAGGGACAGCACTGAAAATGAAAGTCTTAGACAGTCCTTCAGGAAGCCTGGAAACTTTTCTGTTAGATTACTTTAAAAATACAAGACAGTCTGGATCATTGTAAGCAAAATATGAACATACAAGGGATGGTTCAAGACTTTTGTACAGTACTGTACGTCTATTCTGAATACTTTGGAAAGCACCAATGGATATTCCATGCCTAGGTTTGAGAACTACAGCGACAAACAGGTTTAACAACAATATCAGTATATATTATTGTGGTCAAAATTGGAATAAGCACACCAAACTTACAGAAGCCATGATGCTTCAGTCTTTCTTGCCTCAAACACTGTAGACAAAAAGATAATACATTTCAGTTCAGATCAAAAAACATCAAATTAGCCATGGCTTTACAGTATCAAATCACACCTGAGGTTTGATTGATGCATTACAGGGTCATTAGACTGTAGCCTCGGTGGACTTTCTTTTTTCGTTTCTTTTCTCAAGAAATCGAAAGGAATAGTTGTAATGCTAAAGCAGAGAGATGCTTTACACTAATCCCGTTTCATGGGCCATTTCTGATCTGTTGGACTGCAGAACGCATTTGAAGATTAAATGTCTCCAATGGAACATGGATATAAAGGCTCATCACAATTTCCAGATATTAGAGTTACTGCATAGCATAACATTGAAGATTACATTAAACATGACTGTGATAGAAGGCAAATATACACTCATTCTCTGACTTAGTGCTTTAGGAAAAACGTAATGTCTAGGAAAAAAGTCATAAAGTAGCTACAAAATTCATTTGAGTTTAGAAACAACACTTTTGCACACAACGATTCCACACAAGGATATGTACAAAGATCCTTGTGGTTTTCATACAGCACGTTACATCAGCATCACTGCTTCGCCTGTGACAAGACTTGATAAAAATTATATTTAACACCTGCCAGCTTCATAAGCAAATACCAGAAAAGCACCTGACATGTTATACACCTGCTCAAGGAAGAGTACTGAAGAGTAATACAAAAAAATATTCAATAAAAATGTTGAAAAATGTTCAATATTAGCATCAAAACAGCCATAAATATACAAATGGTACAGGATGGACAAATGCCTTACCTCAGCCAGAGGGCAGGAAGAGCTTCTGAAGCTGGACTGACAGAATGAGGAGTGAGAGGGCCAGGGTACAGCAAGGGGCCCAAAAGGGGGTTGGGGAGGAGTATGGAGGGGTGGGGTGGTCTTTGAGATGAATGATGTAGACTGTCAATTACTGAGGGACTGACCTGTCACAGAACAGCTTCGTCTCATTTGCATAATGAAATAGGTCATAAGGAGCAGTGCAAACTGGGACAATAACATATCAGGCGCATTAGAGAGGGGTGGATAGATAGATGTTCATCCAAGCACCACTCATGCTACCATGCTGCTACTACATCACTGTGGTGTGGGGGCACCTACAAAGTGAATATGGAAGGTATTTCTGATAAAATGGCTAATGGGTCTATGTACAAGATAGTTTGGTGGTTTAAAGAGTACAGGAGTCACCTGATTTAAAATACAGTTAAACTGCAGATGATATCCACTCGACAACTTTAAGTCTAAAAATTAAATTATGAACTTTAATTTGCAGGAAAATACCTCAAAAGTCAAATGTTTGGGTACACTTAACTTTGGGTCAAAGATGTACACACAGTGTCTGAACAGTGCACAATCACACTTTGCGTTTTCTGTGGAAACATTTCCCTAAGTCTCTTACGTTTCCTTGTAAAGGACACGTTTTTTCAGTTAAAAACTAATGATGTTCGAACTTACACCTGTACGGTACTGTACTGAAACTCAGCTCCAGTCCACGAAGGCCCTGCTTTGGCACGGTTTGTTCATGTACTGTAAAAAAGCAATAAACATCATGTTGCAGACCCACTGACTGTAAAATAAAACTGGTTTAGAATCGAAAGAAATTAAGAAACATTTGGTCTCCGGGCAGACATTTTTGTTCACATGAAACTCTTTCATCTCATGACCTCCTGTAGACTGTAAACACTCGGACTGTGCCAGCTTTGAGTCTGAATTCGGTTAAGTAGGTTAGATATAAATTAATATAAATGTAATTATTTAGTGTGTGGAGAAGGTCATGTGATCGGCTGAGCCAACACCAGGACTCCACAACCCTCTTTGAGTTCAGGCATGTGAATAATGAACCGTGAGTAAAGAGGCCACCCAGAAATCCTGCTGCTCTGATGAACTCAGACAGACAGTAAACCCCACTGTAGCTGCTCAGTACATGGCTTCAGATCAATCTCTGAATCACCATATTTCAAATTATATGCTTATCTACAGGGAAATAATACCAGAATTGATTTTTTTCTTTTCATTGACATTTGAGGCAGATTAAGATTCTAAACTCAGGGTACTTATTCAGGGTTCTTCAGTTGTGCTCCTGCAGGACTAGTGTCCAGATCTGTTTGATTTCAAACAAAAGCTGGGAAATTATGGAAGTGTGTAGAACACTGGCTCTTCAGGACTGGCTCTTCAAAGAAGATACATATCATAAACTGAGAAGCAGGCTAACTGGCTTTTGTAAATTGTTTGTGCAATTGTTTAACTGAAACTGAACTAAATCTATTGACATATACAGCAATACCAACACTGCCACCTGATGTTTTGTAGCTTGCAAATATCGTGACCCAAACCACAATGTTGTGATGCAGTAAAACTTCTGGTTTGTATAGTGTAAACCCTAAATATGCCCCCCAATATGCTCCCAAAACATTTTCATTTCATTTTAAACTCAACTTAATACATTACCCCTAAAAAATTAAAAGATAAACCCGTATTCATACTGTACAGTTCACAATGAACTCCTGCAGTGCTAGAATGTAAATACTGATATTACCCCTAAATACCCCTAAACTGTAATTCATGAATGCATATTTTCTTTGGTATGTGCTGTCGTCTTCTTTGGTATAAGCACGGTATTTACAGTAATTAAAATACAGGGCTTTAAGAAGAACGAAATTCTGGACTGCAGCTGCAAGGGATGCGTCAAAGGGCAGCAGCCTATCAGCAGCAAGGAGATATAAATAGCGTTCTCAGATTGGAGTTCAGCGGTGTTTCACCATCCCAAGACCCACTTTCTTTGTGTTCTCTGGACAGAACCAAAAATTCTACATTTCTTAATAATTTAACACTAAAATGCATGAAAAATCAAAAAGCGGCTTCCATTTCCTAACTACAGGGGGCAGTCTCCCTGAAGCAACTTGGGGTAAACAGACTTGCTCAGGAACCCAGTGGTGGTATGCTGAACGTAGGATTCAAACCTATGACCTCTCGGTCCAGAGGCAAGTATCCTACCCACTAGAGATGTTGCCTGCATACTGTATACTACTTACTACTTTTGGACCATTAGTATGTGGCCAGGCTCTTTCAAAAACACCTATTGTCCATAGTTATATTAAAAGCTCCTAATAGTTTGCTAAACCCATGTGACCACAAATGAGTGGAAGAATTTGTACTTTTTCCATGTGGAAGTGCTGGTCACGCATTTATCAGACAGTGAGCCAGGCTGTGTCCACAAACCACAATGGGAGTAAATAACATCCTTCCCAAAAATGCCTCATGTATATTTGCAATGTAGAATAACATTTGTGTCAGCAACAGTTTGTTTAAAAAGTCTGAATAGAAGGCGAGCAGACTTAAGCTTCTCATTATATCAGCAAAGGCACAGATTTGCAGTAGAATCAGAATTTTAGCACAACTTTACAATAATTTTACCTTTTTATTCCACATCATGCATATTTGCCACTTATCGTAATGCAAACATGCTTTACCTGCGTGACAAACGCGAGAATGTATAAATCTGCTGCAGATCAAATAAAGTCAGTAGACTGAACAATATAGTGCACCATGCAACAGTGTTTTAACAGTGTCTTTGAGGGAAATGCTTCTCAGAACTTCAAGTCATTGATCAAGTACCTTGACACCAGTAAACATATAAAACGGCGTGTCAGGTTGGACGTCTGAGCGTCCGGTAAGGCATTAGCAGTTAAACATCGTTAAAATGATACTAAAATCTTCTTATGGCTTTAAAAGGGAATTCCAATGATTTGTCACATGTTCTCCATAATTTAACACAGTCAAACAAAGTGGGTTTGATGTAAAGTGCTCTGTTCTGGAGAAACCTAACATGATAGCAAATAAAATGCCTATATTTACCCTGTAGGCACTAGGACCCCTGGTTCCCATCACCTGTTATCTGAAATCTGAATGGGCAACTTTCTCTGCAATGGACCATTAAACATCAAACCATTACGAATGAATCAGGCAGGAAATACTATGCAATAAAATGAGCAAATATGTGTGGAATTCCCCTTTAAAATCACCTTACAAGACAAACTGGAGTACAAACAGATGATACTATGAAATCATAACCAGCATCGCATTCTTTTGGTCCAGTCAGAGTTTTGATAAAAAGAAAAAATTTAAAATCCTTCTTTTAAGGCGAAACAGTCATGTTGTGCTTTCCATGATTTATGGCACTTCATGTATCACTTCAAAGTGTCCCCGGTGATGTCAGATGTTTTTAAAACTATAACTTTGTCA
This sequence comes from Hemigrammopetersius urotaenia, assembly GCA_037974485.1. NCBI lineage: Eukaryota > Metazoa > Chordata > Actinopteri > Characiformes > Alestidae > Hemigrammopetersius > Hemigrammopetersius urotaenia. The sequence continues at coordinate 8,934 of JBBPDC010000038.1, forward strand.
GTTGGTTAAAAATGCTTCTTTGTTACTGAAGTGTTTCCCAGGAGTATTTTAAAAGTAGCTCCTTACTCTTAATTTTAAAAGTCTCTGGGCAAGTGGTTAAACAGCAGAAAGCAGTCTCTCATCCCAGGAAACTCAGACCAGCCATGACTGAGAAGCCTACCAAGATAAACAGGACTTTGAGAAGCTGCCTCTCTGGAGAGTTCAGTTCATGAGGGAGGATCTCGAGGAAGGTGATGTAGACAAACGTTCCTGCTGCCAGGCCTTCCAGAATTGCCTGGATTAGCGCCCCCGCCTGGAGCTGAGCTTCACTCACTCCGATGCCTACTGCGATGCCAATTGGCGACATTATGGCAAAGAAACTGACGTACAAGGCCACCCACAAAGCTGGGACCGCACTCTGTACCAGCTTCACAGACAGGCTGAAGACGATGATGCTCTTGTGGACCAAGATGGCGATGCATATCTCCAACACCTAAACGAGAAAAAAAACAGCATGGCTTCGTCAAGTCTCTGATCCACACATCTGATTACCAAGAATTCACTACCAAGAAGGAAGTACACTTGATCATGACTCATGTACCAGTTTTGTGCAATCCTCTATGTTTTTATGTCTGAACTAATAACTAGAAGAGACAACATATTAGGGTGCAGCTGGTTGTGGGTTCAAATCCCAGAACTGCCAATGGCACCACTGAGGTACCCTTGAGAAATGTGCTGTGGTGTTTTCACCTGTGACAAATGAACATTTTACTTAAAACTTAAATGGTTCATTGTTATGTACTGTAATGCAACAAGTTGGTCACATAGTGTAAACATGTCTTGTTTACATTATTAAATGACTTGATGCGACGGCAATATTTGACACTCGACTTCAGTGGAAAATTAAGCTCGGCAAGCTGGTTCAGCAAGGCAGAAAACGTTTGACAACTTTAGAGAATAAGACATCAGGAAGGTCAGTGTAACCTTAAACATAGAGCACATGACCAAGCTAAGGCAGATAAAAACATTCACTTTTCTTCAGTCACTCAAAAGCTCATTTAAGTAAAACATGGACATGTCTTTGCAGCAGTGGAGATAATGAAAGGGTTTACAAAGTCCACTGCTGTCTGCAGGCACATTTTTGCGGCAATGTGATAATTACGAGCATCAGTTTTGCTTCATATGTGGTGGGAACCACACAGAATGTATCTGGTGAAGGGGGTGCGGGTGGTGATCATTTTTCTGGACCTGATATTTGTCGAATGGGTCCTTGAGAGTGGTGAGGAGAGGGTGCCAGCCTATTTGTTGGCCAGGATGGAAGCAAACGAACTTTAAAAAAAGGTTGGAGATGAAATGGAAGTTGACAAAAAATGGTGTGGAGGTGTCGCCAGTGTCCCCAGAATTAATGACGCATAACTAGACTTAACTCACAACAGAACACGATTTAAAATTTTTTTTTACCAAAACACAACAACGCGGTTTTTCACTCAACACGGGTGCTCTTGGAACGTAACCCTGCACTTTGTTCAGAATATTAAAATGCACTTAAAAAAATATTTAATTGTATAATATTTCAGCTTTCTTGCTTTTATGCTATTCATTAGTGGGGCCAAGTACAATATTTTTTTTTCAAATTTTATTTTATATTGTGCATTGTTGGAATGCTAAATAAATATTTTTTGTAACAGATTTATGCTTTTAACCATGAATATTAATTTTTGCAATTGTAATGCTTGACTTGCCATATCGGCAATGTGACAAAAATAGGTATAATAATTTATTTTGGTGTTTCGGTTTTTGGCAAAGTATTTCTTCTTTTTGGTTTTCGGTTTCGGACCAAAAAAAAAAAAAACATTTCATTGCCTGCCTATTTTAAAGTAAAGTAAAGTGAAGCGGCCCCTTATAGTCATGTGAACACATCACACCGCAGCACACAGTATGACCAATGTGAAATTCTTTTTCAGTGGGCAGCCACCAATGAGGTGACCTTGCTCAAAAGTACCTCAGTGGTGCCACTAGTAGTCCTGGGACACAAACCCATGCTCTTCTGATCACAGGGGCAACTCTCTAACGACCAGACCATCTGCTGCCCACTTACCTTGGCGTTTGTAGTCTGTAAACCAATGGCCAAGCCTTCAAACACCGAGTGCAGGGAGAGAGACAGAAACAGCATGAAGGAGCGAAAGGAGGAATGGGCCTGCAAGTCTGTGTGGATGTGTGGGGCGCTGCCCTCCAAAACGTTCACCGATCGATGCCCATGAGCGTGGCCATGACCCAGCAGAGGGGTGGTTTCCTCACTTCTGTGGCCCGTACAGGTGAGCACAATCCGCTCCAAGATCAGGACAGTGAAGAAGCCACATGCCAAGATGAACTCAGCCACTGGGAAACCACTCTGTGAAGACAAGAAAAACAAGTTTAGGGAGGTTTAGTTGACAAGAAGCTTTTGGCACCAGTGGAAACCAGGATCAATTTAAACTCACCTCCACGTCCTTCAGTTGGTCACTTATGTCAGACAGGTAATCTGGGATAATGTCCAAGAGACATGCAGCCAGAAACACTCCGCCCGCAAAACAGCTGATAAAACTCAGCACTATTTGATGGATTTCTGAGGAGGAGAGGAACAAATCAGTTTACATAGGAGACTAGTTTTGGTTTGCTGCACAATTTTAAAATCAACTTTAATGTTTTAGATATCACTTTGAAAGAAAAATAATTTTTGATACACTATTCTTAAATACTTAAATAAAACCAGACCTTAGTGTCTTACACAGTACAGCAAAAATAAGAATTAAAAAAGAATTAAAAATAAGCTTAAATTTAGCCGTGCACTCATATGGGAGTTGTGGGCTGATGTTGACATCTGATGTTTTAAACATGTGCTGATGCTCTTATTAAACAATCTGCATCGATCTGCATTAACTTTACAAAGACATAACATTTATTTCTGTAGGTTTACAAGAGCTTTAAAATGAATGAATACATTTCATCAGTTTAGCACATTAAATACATCATACAAGCCCATTGTAAACATTTGTCCAATGCCAGTATTTTTAATATCTGCCAATACTGATCTGAACTTTATTAAAACTTTATTTTATAAGGCTCCACAAAATCAAGAACAAAGGGGTGATAAATCGAGAGTGTGATAAAGTATCACTTTAGAATTTTAGCTATGTTTTGATAATGTCTTGATTATTTTGAGCACTAACCATTTACCACTGTATTTTTCAACATGACAGCATTCAACGTCAAATAAGCGATTTTACAAAATATATGAGACAAAACCTATTTTCAACACAGAAACGTTTTTATTAATTTATTGATTGTTTGACTGTAGAGAACATGAACGTTAGAAGAAACCAAAAGCTGATCATACAATGTTGAATTTCAGCTCTGTGTCAAGCATCCACATTGCTTACTCAGGATAATGTTGGTACTTCTGAATCATATGCCAGATATCTGCAGTTTCCCTTTTTTAAGTAAACAAAGCTCAAAACATAGGTTTCACTTCCATAAATGATGGACCCTCTACAAGCCTGGCTTTGAAGCAGTAAGGAGGCTTTTGTGATCAGGTGCCTCACAGTTATGTAGATCCTTAAGGAACAGCCCTGAGAGAATGTTCTCCAAAAAGAATTAAGAGAGCGCCTTAAAGATAAAGATAAAGGAATAATTCAAGATCAAATTAGCTTTCAGTGTCGCCTAGTTTAGGCTTGGAGAGCAATTCCTCTGCTATTGACGCACTGTAGATAAATGATCAGTCTGTGGTGGGCAGGACTGATAAGGGTGGCAGACTTTCATTGTCCTTAACAGACGGACAAGCAAAGTTCACTGATAAACACAGTATAAACCACTCAATAACAGAAAAAGAGGGATAACACCAGTGTTGTGTGAGGGGGGTGGGGGTCAAAGAATCGTCCTAAAATTCTCTGTGCTGCTTTAATGAAATGACGACTTCATCCTCAATACAATAATGCAATAGTGTGTGAGATGATGACGTTCCCTTTATTTTTGTGATCCAAACATAAAATAATCAAGCTATGCTCAAAAGTGTGACGTGAGCATCATCAGAATGGTTCAGGTTTTGTCATTGGTGGAAAGAATGAAATTAAACTCCCCTAAAAAGGAAACAGAAACATTGTGATGTGGTTACCATGAAACTAATAAAAAGTAGAGAAGTGGTTCCATTACTATGTGCATACAGGTATATACAGATACAAATTTATATGTGTGCACATGTGTATTTTATATGTATATATATCTATATATACACTATACATTCTGTCCCTCTCTCTCTCTCTATTCATACACTTTTACTGCAGTCTCATAAACGTTAAAGGGGCTCTTTTTACAACACATTGTATAAAGAATCTAACGGAGTAAATATAAACAGATTATAGCAATCTGACGAGAACTGAGTAGTCTAAGCGCAATATATACATAGCAGGAGCTCAAAACGAAACCTAAGTGGACTGTAACTCTCAGAGTGACACTCTGCTCTAGGTCTATTCTGGGTTTTGGTGCGCATGGTTAGGACTCGGGTCCTCAAGGATAAAATAATTGAGAAAGGCCCCTCTTACCTGTGCCACTTGTTTCTCGGAACCACTTCATCCGAGCTGGGATAAACCCGAAGAAAAGAGTGAGGATCAACAGGCCGACTAGGGCTCCTATTTTGACCTGCAGGAGATACTCCATCCTCTCCAAAGCTCCAGACCCACCACAAAACACGAACTGCTGGGAAACACACGCCCCTAAATCTAACTAAAACCACTTTTATAAAAAAAAAAAAAAACAGGTAATCTAGCAGCAAAACATCTTTGTAGCGCCAGTGTTTAAAATGCCTTTTTGACGAAAGATGGTCTTAAGAGGAGTTTAACCTCTCATTTTCAGTGTTTCTGTGAGAAGCAGCTGAGCTCCATGTTGCTCAACACACCCGTTTAGCCCCGCCCCGTGACGTTGCCAACATTTTACCTACCCGTATTCAGACTTGCCGCGTTCTGTGATTGGTCAATGGTTCCGACTCAAAAACTGGTCTCCTATAAGTTTTATTTTTATTACAGTTTAGCATTTCTGATTTGGATTATTAGTTTTTCCATTTATAAACGTTATAACAACAATTTAATATTAGTCACTAAAACAATTAACAAACAAAAGTCTGAAACCTTAGTAAATATATTTAATAATAATGTGACAAAGTATGTACATTGCACAATGCAAATAATATATTTTTGTTTATTTTAGAATTTTATTATGTAGTACTTTCCGAAACAGGGGACATTTCCTGGCTTTCAGATTTATTTATGTATTTGATGTCATTTATATAAATATTTTCTTGTTAATATACACACTATAAATATACACACTATATGGACAAAGATATTGGGCCGCCTGACCATTAAATTAAAAAATAAAAAAATATAAAATACATATATAAAATATCCTAACATCCTTTAATGTCTTTTATACAAACTCTATGGTAGTATAATTTAAATATAATATATATAATTGTTCTGTATGGACTCGAGGGCGTCCTCAAGTGTGTGAAGATCTGTTTTCCTGTCTAATCTAAACGGACGGGCTTGGCGTAATACAGGTGGGAAATAAATGAATCTGTCATTTCTCCGTGTCGAGGTATAAATATGATTTACTTCAAGCTTCTCAGAGTGTTATTCTCATTAATCCAAATATGTATAAGTAATAGTATTTTCTATTTCTATTTTTCTATTTTTGAAAATGAAAGATTTAAACAAATAAAAAAAGATGGAGCACGTTTGACCAGCAGGGTGCAGCAGAGTCCAGCGCGCCAATCACCTCCATGGAGATCAGGCACATGACAGTCTTGTGATCAGGCAGGCCTTGTTCATGTGACTTAATGTTTCCCCTTTCCATAAAGTTCCTTAGCTCCTCCACTGCACTTTTTGATGTGATCAGCGTTTCATATCGAGATTTGGATTGTATTTAGACCTTATATTTCATATTGTTATTGTCTCATTACATAAGCAGTTTTCTCCAGGATCAATAACAAGAATAACAAGTGAACTGAGGACTTTTCAGAGTGATCACACCTAATGTGTCCAAAGTGAGTTACTCATAATCAAGAGTGAATCCCTGGTCACACATGACAAGCTACGATAAGAAAGAACTTTTTTGATCCAGAGGGAAATTCTTTTGTCATGAACATGCTCAGTGCAGCCAGAGGAATAAAGATAAGACAATAAAATGTATTGAAAAAGACAATAACAGAACTACATAACACTACAAAAATGTAGTGTTATGTATGCAGGATATTATAATATAGGAGACATAATCCATGGTCAGGCTTCAGTGTGTTTTCAAGCTGGTCCAAACAGATACTTAAGATAATCCAGTGTTAACATAATATATATATGTACTCCCCCAGTTTTATGCAGATCAGGAGTCGTGGATTCAGTCAGAAGAGTTTTTCTTTTTTAAACCAAACTCATAGCAATAACTCAGGAACTGAACATATTATCTGCCTCTTTTTGCTTTGTTGTGGTAATAAATATATTTTTTCCTGGATGTTTTCACACAAGGGGACTCGTTCATCTCGCTGCAGTGTCCCAATACCTTTGTCCTGCGACCTTGTATATCTCGGCAAGGAAAGCACTCAGAGACTTCAAACTCCACAGTTCCAACAAGACTCGTTTGTATTTTTTGCCCGAGTAGGTTTTATTCTCCGAAAACCGTTCGCCGTTTCCAAGTTCCAAGTTGCATATCTCAACGGGGAAAGCACTGAGGGAATTTAAATGTACCTTTATTTCTCTTCAAGGGTAATGCATTAAACTGAGTTTAAAATGACATTAAAGTGTTCTGGGAGCATATTTAGTGTTTACACTATAAAAATAGCCCTTTTAGACATTATTTTTGCCAAAACACAACAACGCGATTTTTCACTATACGTGGGTGCTCTTAGAACGTAACCCGCGAAAAGTGAGGGATTACTGTACACACGTATTGGGACAAACTCATATGGACCTTGCTTTGTCCACTGGGGTACAATCGTGCTGCAATAGAAAATGTTCTTCCCCAAACTGTGTCCACAGAGATAGAAGCATGGCTCCAAAATGTCTTGGTATACTGAAGCATTAAGATTGCACTGAAAGTAAGAGGCCTAACCCATAACCTGGAAAACAGGTGTGTCCCAATACTTTGCTGTCCATAATGTTGTATATGATAATATACACATATATACATATAAACTATAATGTAGTCCATGTGTCCCTCCCAGTCTGGCCAGAAAGTGAGGCCTCTATAAGACTATACATCACACCAGGGGTCATCGGTTGTGGCCTGGAGGGTCAGAGTCTTGTTAATGTTTTTGAATCAGCCATGTTTGGTCAGGGCTGGACTATGGTCCTCCGGGTTTTTGACCTCTGAACTACACCGTTCTTGCTCCTTCGAGTCTTTATGAAGTTGTAGTCTCAGCGAGAGTGTGCATTTGTGGGTGAAGTTGGGGAGAGTAAAGTTTCTCATTTAATATTCCTGCTGCCAACTGAGCCCCACGCTGCTGAGTGAGCGCCGCTCCCCGAGGCATCAATAATACAAGAGGAAGTTATTGTTCCGCCACAGGCGACACTGCCACGGAACTGAAGGGCTTGTGGGGAGGCTGAGCCGGCCCTTTCACTGCTCCTGCTCGGGTTTCCGGCCCTACAGACAGCGCTCAGACATCAGAGAGGTGGTTCTGTACCTCAGTGAAGGACCTGATTGTCTGGAGCTGGGACTTTGTGACGCTCTTGTTTTATGACAGCTGCAGGAGACCTCCTGGCACTGCAGTGTGGAAAGCAATACCTTCAAGGACGTTATCCAAAGTTATATCCTGTGAGGAGAACGAGGCAATGAGATTTGTATGGATGACAAATACACTGGAAAACAATAGTTGTAAAAAATAAGTAAAATAAAAAACAAACAAGAAGAGGTAGTAGAATCAAGCAATCGTATCCAAGAAAATTTCACTTGTTAAGCTTTTTTTTTAGTAAGAAAACTAATTTATTAGTACCTGCACTTTACCTTCTGTTTGCTGCCATAACAGAAACACTTATGTTGATAAGCTTATAATGCACACTAACCCAGTGCGGTACAGTGCTGCTAACGGTCTCCTGTACAATGATAAGACTTATAGTGCAAAACTAGTAATTCTGGAAGGTTTACATAACATGATTGATGGTTCCCCTCCTCAAACGCATTCACTAAACCTAACAATTAACTGGCTGAACCAGGTGTTTCTGAGCAGGGAAATCACCAAAACCTGCTGGATCACGGCCCTCCAAGACTGGAGTTTGAGACCCCTGGTCTATTGTATTGTTTCTGGCGTAACTTGCACATGAATGATGCACTGTGGCCCATGGAGAAATGTCTTAACACTGTACTTTTTCACAGCTGCTGATTATAATAAAGCAACTTTGAACCTTAATTCTTATAGGAAGGAGAAACAGAAGCCTTGGCCCACCAGAGGACACTTAAAGGGTTAACACTTAAAGGGGCAGCTGGTAGCTTAGTGGTTAAGGCATTCGCCCTGCGACCAGAAAGTCCGGGTTGGATTCCCAAGACCGTTAGGCACCACTGAGGTACCCTGAGCAAGGTACTGTCCCCACACACTGCTCCCTGGGCGCTGTGTTCCTGGCTGCCCCCTGCTTCACTTGGTGAATGGGTTAAATGCAGAAGTTGAATTTCGTGCTGTTCACACTGTGTGCTGTGGTGTGTTCATGTATGACAAATGGTCACTTTCACTTATTTATGGTAATGAAAAACACCAAGTGTCAATGGGATATGTGCCTGAGGTCAGGGGTTGTGTAAGGTCAGATCCTACAGATCCCAGGTCAGTTCAGATTCAGATGCTAATAAATGCAGCCTAGCATTCACCCTAAAAATTAATGTTAGGAAATCAAATCAATTTAATATTAGTGAACTGATATTGATAATTAATTAATTGCCCTATTTTTATAATGTACTTTGTAGTGTTGAAAGAATGTAATTATCCCAAGTGTTAAATTACCCAAAGTTAAATGAAAGGAAATGAACTGTGCATATGGGATTTCCACAAATAATCAAAGCATGATTATTTAATGCTTTGAAATTGTATCATTGAGCTGAACCAATGTAGAGAAATAAAGTTAAGTCTGTTAAAGCTGGAGAGGCTGCTTTTAATACTGAAATTATAAAGAATATTTTTTTTGAAGAGTGATGCTTTTGAGTATTTAAAGTAATGTTAAACACATGTGATTTATGAATAAAATTCAAGGCAAAGAAAATAAACAATTGCATCTTTAAATTGGACTTTATTCAATATTCTTAGAATAAAGTCACCCAGACTGTATGGCAAGACAGTAATATACTACTTTGCAGCGAGATCTCTGTAACTGTAAAAATAATTTCACATCAAAAAGTAAAAATGCTCTTAACATTCAGTGTTAGTTAATGTAACAAGATGTTATTCATTTTAATATTTAAACTGGTTATCAATAAAGTTTGACTCTGGCGTTTTAAAATGAAAAAGGCAAAAATTGAGATAATAGGCTTTGTCCCAACAGAGAATATTAATCATTTTACCCAAATTATTTTAGCACCCATTACACTCACACCTATTGTTAAAAGCGCTATATAAATAAAATTGTATTGAATTGAATTGAATATTTCTGTAATGGTATAACAAGAGCTCATCATATTTTCTTGGTCTCACATGTCATCCACAAGCCTCCATCCATTCCCTCTAGAAATCAGCCATCTGGCACGTACTACAGTGATGGCGCTGAAACCCGAAGCTGCAGCTGAAGCATTTGTGCATCCAATTGAATCTCAATGACTAGGAGGGGGAACAGACCAAAAAAGTGACACTCGCTGACAGAAAGGGAGAGAGGGAGGTTGAGATAGAGAGAGACAGAAAAAAGAAGACAATTTATTTATTAAAGCATCTTCATACATTCATGGCATTCTAACAAGCATTTCATTCAAGGACATGAAATGGACTGGATGGATCATGACTGTATGTAAGTATTCCCAAAAGGTTTGAAGATTTAAGCAGCTGATGAGGTCTTAGCACCCAATGTAATTAATATGCATGCATGTTTAATTCAGTAATACTGCATTTCTAATTCAGCAATTTACCACCTGCTTGATGCTATCTAACCTCTCAGACCCTTTTATTGCATCCTGTGCATGACTATTCAGTAATTACATAGAAACATCAGTTGTTCTTCAGTTGAAATACTGCGGCAGGAAAGTTTTGGAGGAAAGTCTAAGAGGCTAAATTGATCCTTAATGAAATGCAACACCTGTTGTAACTAAGAACATACATACACAGCCTCAGGATAAATGTAGACCAACCTATGGAAGTCTGCTCTTCTTTGTGAAAGTGTAGTCAAGTGACAGTGGGCATTCATTAACATTTTATGTCCACTCTGCAGTGTGACATTTTACTCCCTCAGCTTCTTAGGCAGCTCCTAAAGGAGCTCTCTAGCAGGTGTGCTTGCGAAGGGGAACAATATGTCTTTTTCCACACTGCCTTGAAACTGGGGAACCATACACAGGATGGGCAAGTTTGGAATTATAATGTGGTGGATTGTCTTATTCGGCGAAGTGTCGACCATTTCTGGTGGTAAGGACATAAATTGCATGGCTATATTTAGTATTTTAATAGCATGTCCCATATATCTTATGTCATGTGCCTGTTTTTAAACTTTTTCAATAATCAGTTTATTTTATTTCAGAAAGTATAAAAGAGGACCAAAGGGAAGTTGTTCTGAAAGAGCTGGTTGAGATATGGCGTAAGGGTGGAGGATGGTATCCCCGCAAAGAACAGCCATCTCCAGAAAGAAGACAGAGTCAACAAATCCATTCAGTTGTACGAGGTATTGTTGGGAGCCTCAAGTCTCTGGGACTTTTGCCCAAGAAGAGTATGGGTTTACCATCTCTAAGCAAGCCACTGGATCGGAACAGACTTTCAGGATTTCTCTACAACATCTCCATGTATCTTCAGGAGATGAGCACTGAGTTGGATAACGGTCAGGACCCTTTTAGCGAAGATTATTTTTGGGAGAACCTGTTGTATTCTTTCCTTCAATCAGATGGGAGAACACCACTTGGACAGTGGGATGGGAGGGTTCCTCCTAGACCAAGCTTCAAACTGCAGGACCTCTTCCTGTCTCTAAGAGGAAGCCCACATTGGGATGGACTACTGGGGCTGGTGCAGAGCATCCTAACCTTTATGGAGCGGCAGCCTCAAAGACCTATACTGACATTTGTGTCACAGCACTGGAAGACTATCAGTGCCCTCCTCGACACGGCTCTACAGGCTCTGGTCAGTGGGACCTATGGTCAAGCTAGCGCAGGTCTTCAGGGGTTCATATGTGTCCTGAAAGGACGAAATGATTGTGCATTCAACCTAGGCTGGTTGCAGCAGCTCCTGACCTTTCTGGAAACAAGGAACTGGAAACCAGTAGTGAACCTGCACCCTGCAAGTGTAGCCACTGACCACAGAGACGGCACTCTCTCAACAGGACGTTTTAAGCCATTTAGTGTTCCACCTGATGTCTTACGTGCAGAAAACCTTTATGTCAGTAATGCATCCCAAGAGACTGAGGGCCTTACCGCTATGCAAAAGCTTCTCCTGCAGGCCCTGTCAAGGTCAAACATAGGAGAGAGAGCTGTGCAGTTTGCTGAGCATAACCCTGCTCTCCTGCAGGGTCTTGATGGCCTGAGGCGTGGACTCCTGCACAGAGTGGGCAGCACTGTGTATGGTAACCTGAGGAGGAAGGTGTCGCGGGTGACCATGGCATTGTTGGATGACCTAGGGAACATGGTTGGGGAGCCACAGTCCAGTCACCAAGGAAGATGTTCTGTGGGCAAGTTTATTCCCAAATTTTTACCTGACCAATGAGTTGTCCTAAACAATGAATGTATTTTAAACTTCATGCTGTTCTATAGTACTGCAATAGTCAACATAGCTTTCACTCCTGAAATCACAATGGCCATGTTAGTCATTAAGCAGATCCTTGTTACTCTAAATCCTATGGTCTGGATAATCTATCTGCCCTTTTGTTGATGTAAGTAACCAAATACGCCTGGTATTATGTGCCCGGCGGTGCTATTACATCAAACCAATTGTATAAAGCCCCCTCTCTGTTTTCTGCAATTCATCACCCACTCTCTGCAATTACCAGTGATTTGCATCGTGGCAGAACTCATTCATTCCATTCTCTTTTTTCCCCCAAAAGGTGACCTGAGGCAATTAATTCTGTGGTAAGTGCTTTACCCAAAAGAAAACATTTCAGTTCATTTTTACTGAGCACATTTTGAAAGTACTTTTTATCTTAATGTAGTACAACTTGTCACACAGGGGTATAAGGCATAATCTGACATGGAATGCTCAAGCCATGGGTTTCACCTCACAAGGTTTACCTAGTAGGCCATCTTTCATGCCCTGCACCTCTCTGGAGGAGGAAAAAAGCAATTCAGATGAACAGCCATCATTGAAAAGATCTAGACTCCTTCAGCCTCAGAAAACACATCAAGATCAATTGGACCCAACAGACCTTTCAGCCTCAGCGGAGATCCTTGAGGCTGCATGCAATGACTCTATACCAGGTCTCACTGGAGTTTCAAATTTCACTGTCTTCCTATACTGTAATCTTTTTGAGGGCAGTGAAGACTCATTGGACTCAGAGGTCAGCCATGTAGAACCAGACCTGCATGCTAGTTGCTCTAGTGCAGCGTGGTACCTCTTGGCTGCAGAAGAGGATTTCCTGTGGGTACATGTGTGCAGTGAATTCTTCGCACAGGAGTTCAATAATACAGTTTGTGCCAACGCATCCTTCTGGCTTCAGCGAGCCCAACAGGTAGTACAAGAGTCTGGATAGTGAAGTGATGTTTGAAAAAACAAATAGTTCTTTTCAGGTGATTGTTTTCTGTGATGTTTTTACAGGCCGTTATTTCCAAGGATTACCATTACTTCAACCAGTCAAGCATTGATGACCTCTGTCTTCAGCTCTCCTCAGAGGTTTCTGCAAGCTCTGGAAGTGATGCAACTGAGGATTGCTTAGCAATGCTTAGCTCCAGATCTCTGAGTGCCCATGATTTCAGAAGGTGCTTTCTGCCCAACAATTCTGCCCTGATCTTGGCCTTGTGCGGCAATGGGTCCTCTCCGTTACCTCATGAAGGCTGGGCAGCAGAGTACTGCTCCAAAGTCCTACCAAAGGACTCCCACCATGGCTCCAAAGACACGCCTTGTGATTTCTCAAGCTGGACAGTAGAAAGTTTTTCTGACTCAGCTTTGCTTGAATTCTGTGGAGACACTGTAGGAATGAGGGATTATGTTTGCAAGAACACAACCAGGTACCTCTTGCTGGTTCCTAAGCAGCCATTACTGGCGGACTACTGTAACTCCAACTCGAACAGCAAGTGTGTCCTGCAGCAGATGTTTGATATGCTGCCTGCTCCATATGATTTTGACACATCTCAGCTCTGTGTAAACCCCATGCCCATCTTGCAGGAGGCCTTGAATAAACTGAGTCTCTGTGAGGGACTTTTGGATGAGCGTGTGGGATGGCTGGCCACTGTAAGCTACGTGCTCAGAGTGCTTGATTTTGTTGTAGGGCTCTCCGCAGGCTTGGATGAAGGAGAACACGAGGTGCGCCAAGGCCTCGGCCAAGCAATTCTTCTTTCCAGCCTAGTAGACAATTCCTCCTTCTGGGCAACCCTCAAGCCAGATGCATCAGTTAGTGTGCTTCAGACTGTTGGTGTTTTTCTCAGACGAGAACAGAACCCTTCACTTAAGGAGGACCTTCTCAGTTGTTTTAGCGTAAGTGTTATGATATTTAAAATGATCAGTGTTGTTGTTTTATACTCTAACCACATAAGAGAAAACACTTCCGAGGTTGCCTTGTATGTATCAGTATGCTCTTTTATTTTCTTGCCTTTTCCATCAACAGCCTGTTCTGTGGGATCTCATTCAGAAGGAGGACAACTCCTCAGCACTGAGATTTCTAATACAGGTAAAGTTCACTAAATGCTGTTAAGCATCTGTAGAGTATTGATATGCTATAGAGTCAGGAAGGCACACAGCTGCCAAAGTGTAATACATTTGGGAGATGTTTTTAATAGCCATATTAGAGTGTTGATTTAATTATTTCACCTTGTCCTCACTTAATCCTTTGGATAGTAGGTTTAGTGCATTGCTAGTAAAGGCGAATTCCATAATTTTTTCACACTTTTTCCATAATTCACACAACAGTATAGAAACAAATTCATTCATAGAGGACAGATGCAATAGAGCAATGACACACTGTATAGGAGTATAGCTGTATCCTTGTACATTTGATCACAATGTCTACCACAACCATTTTATTTAAAATGAAATGACTAGTGAACCTACATATCTTCTGATGTTTTAGACGTAAAGTTGTTAATGGTAAAATAGTGGTAAATCTTTACGCTAAGCTTTTATCATGATATTTTCAGAATATCATAAAACAATATCTGACAGTGTGTCTGTTCTTGTTATAAATTTTTTTGAAGGAGCTTTTAAATGCTTGTTTATTGTCCTGTTCTCATAACCAATGCTGTGTTCAATTCTGCTTTGGTGATTCTCCAAAATTAAACATTTTAACTCAAATAGCACCAAATTACTTTGTTTATAGGTAATGATGCAGTGATCACTGAACTTCCCTTTTAAGCTCACTCGCTCCAGTGTAATCATATGCAATTTGTACTCTCTTGATGACTCATTGTCTTTGCTGTCCTCTTTGCTGCTGGTCTAGGAATACCTCCAGATGCCTAGGGACAGCATACGCTCTCTTGTGCTGTCTGCTGAAAAGGATGCAGTGAAAAGGTTCCTGTCTCACGTCCATCAGAGTTGGGACCAGCTACAGGTGGAAACGATACAGGTAGTCACCCAGCTACAGAAATCATGCATTTTCATGTTGTTTTCTTATGTTTTCATGGAATGCCCCAATCTACTGTAAAACTTTTTGTTTTATACACTTACTAATGCATTTTTGGATCTGTCTCATCCAAAGACTTCCCAAAAGGAACAGGAGGCTATGGAGACCATGACTGCAGCATTCATCCAGAAATTCCCACGTGTTACACCGGAACTATTCGTTGACCTCTCACAGTTCATCCCATACATGTCTGTCTCTGACATCATGAGCTTCCCTGCATCACTGATGGTCAATGACAGTGTGTGAGTGGAGAAAACTCTAGATCACTAAAAACTACAGATACAAAAATGTAAAATGCCTCAGTCTGAAGGTGGCTGTCGTGTTTTGGGATGTAGGCATCTGGAGTAGACAGATTGTCTTACCATTATTGCTGATGTTTATCTAACTATAAATTCTAGCATACAAAAATGCTTGGATTTTGGCACATTTTGTGTTCAGAAACTGTAGCCCGAAACTGGTTGTAATCCCAACTCTAAATAGGCTTTCAAATGGTTTGGGGGATTCTGAAATGAAAAGGCCTGAAATGGCAAGTCCAAGTGAACAAGGGCTGGTGCTAAAACATAGATTAAAATATCCCATACATAGAATTTACAGGAAACTTTCAAACATAACACTAAAATGACTTGCAGGGTGGATGTTTTATTGTCTACATCCAATAGTAGTAATATTGTACAAAAATGTACAATAGCTTGCCTAGTACAATAATAGTGGCATTAATGTAACCTGTTACATGAATAGTCCTTTTGAATTGTTTATTAAAGATTCACTAATGAATTGAATCTTTGTGAGCTCACAGACTTATGGTCGACTTTCAGATGCAGGTGTTGTCTCTGTTCTGACCACTGTTCTAGACTCATGGCTATTCGTGACCACAGCTCTGAGATGAAGTCTCTTCAGAAACAAGCTTTCGCAAAGCGCCTCTTACAGTCAAATGGGATAGGAGACGTGCCCACCTGGCCACCATATTTCCTCACCTCCGTTCTTCCTCTGCTCCCACACCTCCCCATCAGTCACTTCCAGCAGCTAACATCTCAGCAGGTTAGTAACAAATACCACAAAATGTTGTTTATATGGTACCAAAATGAGACTGAGATAACAAAATTAAAAGGTGTGGGTGTATCATGCAGCTCAGCCCTCTAGTGGAATTTTTGGCAAATAGCAGCTTGGATGCCACCAGAGGGCGCCACGTGCTTCGCACCCTGTTTAGCAAAAGGAAAAACCTCACCAGTGAAACAATAATGAGGTAATGCATTACTCCAAGTAACATTTGACAGTCAAGTCATATGACAAATGATTAACTTTTTTATTTGCTACAGACTCGGCATCCTAATATGTTACCTAAACTCAGAGGAATTGCACCGTTTCCTGTCTGCTTCGCCTGTCTCTCCGGCGCTGTGGCAACAGCTGGCTAAATGTATTTCAGAGGGCCATGTCAGTGGACGTGGCAGAGTGAGCATTTTTTTAAATCTTCACCAGGTTTTGTTTTTCTACCTTCAGCTCCAAAAAAAGCCTTTGTGTGGTTTTATATTAAAAAAAGTGAGGTCACTTTTGCCTTGACCTTTAAAGGCCCATTTAAAGTCCTCTTATTTGTGTCAGTGTATCTTAGATATTATATATCTTAGATATTAAATATTTCATTTTCAGATTCTTTCACTTGATCATTTTATCCCTTCATTACTGTGCCTTTAAGATGTATATAGCCATGTAAATGACCTCTGTACTGACTGGCTGTCCTCTTTTTGTGCCTTTTGGAGGTACGAAGCGAATGATTGTGAAAAGTGGGGGGACATGTACCCCCTGATACAATGGTTGCAGCGCCCATGTGTATAAAACACAGTTTCTTCTGTTTGCAGCTTTCCCATTGGCTGGGTGATGCCTTTAAATCTCTGAATACCAGTCTCTTGTCTTCTTCGGCACTGAACTCTTTGCATGGAATGTTGCCCCAGCTGGGCGCCTCATTTCTGCAGTCTGTGTCCTCCTCTGAATTGTTGGAGCTCTTCTCCCTGCCTGGAATGCCCACTTTCCCACCTGCACAGGTAAGCAAAGGACCAGCATTGCAAACTTTACTGAATTCTGTCTTTAATTTAATGCCATTACATGATTGTTCCATTACAGGCCTTCCAGATTCTCGGCAAAATAGCTGGAGAAACAAATGTAAGTGTCACAGGAGGATCTATACAGCTTGTGTCCTGGGAGTCAGGACACTTGTATTCACTCTGCTTTTCTGTTTAGATCAGTGCCAGCACATTATGTAGGTTGAGGCCATTGTTACCAGGTTTGGCTCCCGCTTTCTTGAGAAACCTGAGTCTACCCGACATGATGGGAACATCTGATTGTCAGTGCTGGAGCTCTCTGCTGACCGACCTGCAGGCTGCCCATCGTGCAATGGTCTACAGCGCAATACAGCAGGTACTAACACTGTATGGATGTACCAATATTGAATTTCTGGGCTGAAAACAATCATTAACACCTTGCTGAAGCTGATACTTTAATTATACTAATCTTTATAACTAGCAATTGTGGCTTATTGTCAGGTTTGATTATAGCAACGATTGTATAAAAGGTAAACTAAGATCTTGTCTGAATCAGCAAAACAGGGACATGTTACAGGTTCTGTGAGCTTAAGTCTTGCATCATTTATTCCACCCCCCCTCTGTCTTCTGGGGCAACAGCAGCAGGCCAGGAAATTAGTGTTTAGGCTCAAAATAGTCACAACAGCTTAGTGATTGCACACATGACCAGAAGGTCACTGTAATCATGATGAGGAGAAACATAATAGAAATGAAGTTTAGTGAAAGGGTCAGAATTTCCTGCAGAACTTCTCTCTTGATTTCATGAAAGAGGAAATGATCCCCCCTTCCCCCCTGTCAAAACCATGTGACACACACACACACACACACACACACACACGCGCGCGCACACACACGCGCGCACACACACACACACACACACACACACACACACATACACACAGTCCAAACCTTCTGTTTATGGTCCTTCAAGCTTGTGCGTCATTCTGTAGTTGGTGTGATGCCTCTAACAGGAAATCTATTTAAAAAATGTATGCATGCATTTTTGGAAATTGCTATAATCGCAAATTGTGGTAAACCAAAATGTTCAGAAGGCAATACCTCTAATCCTCTGAATTTACAAGGTTGATAATGAGTGTGATTCTACACTGAACTTATTCCATAAGACTGCCAGCTTCACCAAAATACCTTCACACAAACCTGCAACTTTGTTTGAAGGCGGTAGTTAAAGTATTTTTCATGTATTCTGAATATAGTCATTGTTGTACTGTAGTAAACTATGGTGAAGGCTTATAACACTGGGCACTGAGTACCTTTGTCTGAGAATAATAAATTGGCTGTGCTCCTGCCGGTTTATGGTGGCCTATTCCTGGGAAATGGGGATGTCTGGTCACCCTATATTTTGTGCAGCATCGTTTCAGAAGTGTTGGCTTGCTAGTAGCATTAATGTAACATTATTCACATTCACACTCCTTCACAGCCTCATAATGTGGACATTTTGAGGACATTTTGAGTGCGCAGGACACAGAAGGAAAATCTGATGAGATAATGTTCAAAACCGGCATTCATTTTTCTCATAGATGTACAGTACATCATTGTGTTCCATTGCGGAAGCCCAGTATTGTAGTTCCCATCAGAAATCTGGTTTGACTTCATTAAATTAAATCAGGAGCTGCAGATAGAATTTCATAAATCTAAGCAACGGCTGGAGCCAAAGATGAGAAATCTGAAACCAAACTACTTTTTTCTTGTTTGTCTGTCATTTTTTCTTCTTTTTTAATTTATTCTCATATATACTTGCTCATCACAAACTAAATAAACCCAACTTTGCATATCATGAGTAGAAATAGGCTGTCATTTTATCGGTTGTAATCTGTTATTCCGATATTGGATCAATAATAATAATAATAATAATAATAATAATAATAATAATAATAATAATCAAATGTTCTTTATTTGTTTCTATATTATATATTTATATATATTTACACACACTTATATTACCAAAACTAACAATACATCCCACTGAAAGTGCTTCAGCACTTACAAGCCACTATTTGATAAAATGGGCCATGTGAATGTGCTTTGTTTGCCATGTGAAGTGTGAGAGCTGTCATGTCATTCCCTGGGGTAACCGGCCATGTCTGCTCATCTGAAGGCTCTGAAACATACATCAGCAAACCTCACGCTGTACCTGCCCTGCCTTCTTCCCGCTGTTTCATTGAAAACACTGGCAGCGGAACTTGACGGACACACCATCATTCGTCAGGTTCATCTGTACAAGGACATGCCCTGGTCCCATCAGCAGGTAATATTCTATTGATTCCCTGTCCCAGGCCAGCATATTGCAAATAAGTACTGTATTCTCATTTGGTCACGACACTTAGTGGCCAGACAAATCTGATGTCACATTTATTCGAAGGAGCTCATTGTTTATACTTCAGATGAGCCTTCCAGTAAATTAATACAGAGTGCCCCTCAGCTGCCTTCAAGCAAATTGGTCTCACTGTAGTACAATAGCTTCCACAAGGGAATATGAATAAGTAATGCCCGCATTAGAGGGATTTTGTCTCGGCCAAAGCAGTATCGCGTTCGATCTTGATTGTCGTCCAACCTGTCAAGTTTTTTATTCAACAGGCTCAGCTGCTTTTCGAAATGATCCAGCAGACGGGAAACATCACCAGAGATACAGTACTGTAAGCCGGCACCATAGGTTGTAATATTTTGATTTGCTTGTATTAGAGAAGTAATCACTGTTGCTCTAAATGTAAATTACACCAGTTTTGGAAAAGATCTGCAGAATTCTATGGTTGCGTATGTAAACCATAGTCATACAGAGCGGGTTCAGTGTTGGAATGGTTCATAATAGACAAGATTGCTGACAGTGTTGTCTTTACAGGAGTCGGTAAACCTACAGCACTAATTTTAAAGCCTTTTTATTTACTACACAAACCCAACAGTGAACCTACAAATATAACAATGATGTAAACTAGCAGTAAATCTAAAAATAATAATCTTTGGGAACAATTTCAATGCCCGTGAATATATTTTTGTGTTTTATGTCTAATATTGAAAATGGCAAAACGTTGGTACTATTTTGTCTTACAATGACCTGCATGTACCTCTCCGCAGTTAGTGTATTTGTCAATGCAATAAGTTCCAAAAGAAACTTCTAGATGGACACCTTAAACAATCATAAAATCAGGCTTGACCATTTCATGTAAAACTTTTCTGTTTATAGTCATGAAACATTCCAGAAGTCCATTTCCATTTACTGTAACTGTGAACAGTTCTGACGCAGTAAACTTCTCTAGAATGCTTCACTTCCTATCAGACCGATCTGAATGTCTTTGTTGACATCATTGTCATTTATTATTATTGCGCAGAAATTTCCCCTTCAGCTTTTAATTACGATTCAGTACATTTCAGCTAATCTGCAAATACTTTTATCCATTTGTCCTTGTTGAACCTGTTAAAGAACAAATAATCCTGATATTTAATGGCTTACTGCTGCAGAACTGTACAATTTGCCATTTTCCCTTACAGAGGCTTGGGCCGCATTGCAAGTGGCATGAGCTGTAATAGGCTACGGCTTTGGGCCAATGAATCAGACTTCGCTGAATTGTTGCAGTTTATCACGGAATTGCCAGGAGGACTGAGGCCAGCTCTGGTGAGAACGTGTGAGACAAGCTTCAGACAATCCCAGCAATTCAAAATAACTCACCCCTACTGTTTTCCAATTGTTAGGCCAGAGCAAAGTCTACTGTGCTGCCAATGCAAATAGCGTTTGTTACAAATGACACCACTGAAGGTTTGCGTTTTGGCTCGCCAGTAAATAACAAATGACGCCTGAATACGGCGGTGCTGTTATTGTGCTCTAATCTAGTTCCTTAATAGCCATTTACCAGCCATATGGCAGCGGGTCTAAAGCGTTTTTATTCTAATTCATTATTAAAATGAATGACTAAGCAAACACCATTCTACAAATGAAAGCCTGAGGGAAGAACTGTGTCAATACATTGCTTGCCTGAAAAAATGACTATGCAGCAACCAACCAATAATGTCTCGACAGAGGAAGTGTGTGGTGGAGGAGCTTCGGAAAAGGCCGAATGTGGATGTGAACAGCTTCGACCCTGCATTTACTGCAGGACTACCGTAAGACTGTTCCCTGAAGCAATAAAACCCTCCGTCTAGCACCCAGTTCTGTCTGCCTCACTGTCATGTGTTGTCTTGCAGACTGACGATGATTGAGCGCTTGTCCAACACCTCACTCATGGCCATCCTGAACCGCGTACAACGACACTTTATTGATTACCTGCAGCTTCCGCGACACAAACAGATGGCCTTGGCTGAGAAAGTTGTTGATGTTCTTGTAAGAGAAATTGCTTTTTGTACATCTTGTTGGACTGGGAGAATTTAGGCATTGTTTAGAATCTCTTCCTAGCAGTCGATAATAGTATATAAAGTTCATTAAATCGTAAGCCCTAGGCTTTGCAATAAGTGTTCTGGTCAAAATGACATTATTGTATGCAGGGACTTGGACCGAGATTGAAATTCTTTATCTAGATTGAAATGAACTAAATCAATATGCTCGCAAATTGCTTCATCTGAAAGTAATTTTTCCACTAATACTCGTCTATGTGGGCCAACACAAATGTTCTTTCATTTCCTCTTTGCTTCAACAATTTCCAACCCCACTCTTTAGGGTATTTCTGAGGACCGCCTCTCTGGGGCCTCTATGGACCTGCTGGGGCCTCTGTTGCTTTTCCTGGACAGAGATGCGCTGTCCCATGTGGACAGAGAGGCTCTGAAGCTGCGGTTAGAAGAGCTGAGACAATACTGCATGCCTTCTGATTCCTTCAGAGAAATGGCTGCCCTGCTTACAGAGAGGAGCATGCTGGGGTAGGCCCTTTTTGGACCAGTATTCACACTGTAGTACTTAACAAATGCTTTTTATGGCTCAGCCCTTTGGTTTGGCCAAAAATCTGTTGTAATACAGTATTGCCATTTGTATGTTTTGCAGAAGTAGTCACAGTTGCCTTAAAGGAAAATTAGACCGATTCTACATAAGATGTAAACCGTAGTCATTCAGAGTGGGTTTGATGTTGAAATGGCTCATTATAGATTATTTCCTTTACAGTGCTGGTGAAAGGAACTAGGACTCATCTGTACAACAGAAATATGGCCTTTTTATTTAGTGCACAACCTCATTAGTGAAGCAACATATATAATAAATAAGAAAAATTGGAACAATTTTATTTATAATACTATTAGCCAAATACTATTATTTATTAATATAACAGCCAAAGCCTTATCTCAAATCTCATGGAATATTTTCATGGAACAAAACTTTGGTTTGGCCAAAAATCCCCCTTACCCCAAATGTTCACCAGCTGAGATGCTTTGTGATACTTCTAGCTGCTAGTTGTATGTCATGCAAATGAGGCAAATCTATGATGATTTAGGCAAGGAGTTAGCACAATGCTAACCTGGTAGTTTAAGCCAGCAGGTTAGCAGTCTCTCTAAGTCAAAACAAAAACAATTTTCTCCTGAATGAATAAAGTTTTCTGATTCTGATTGTGATAAACAAGCCTCCAGTAGTAAAGTAAAGCAAACTATAGACTCCATGCATCTTAGCTAATAGTCTACATTTGAGGTAAGGGGATGATTTACATAAGTATTGGCTGGAGGGCAGTGTATTACCAGCATGGAAGTAGAGGCCTATGAATAATGTATGATTGGTGTTGCCCCCTGAGCTACTCCTCCTTTCCACAGAGATCCAAAATCATGGACAGTGGGGGATGTTGAACATGTAGGCCGGCTTGTTTTCACCTTGTCACCCCAACAGATACGATCACTTCCTGTGGTAAGGAATGTTTTAGAATGAATGGGCTCTATTTCTAAAGCTCAGCCAGCTTTGCTGTGTCGCTACATTCAGTTGAAGATGACGTTTCTATTAGGATGATTTGGGAAAAGACACGGTTGAGCAACTTCTGCAGAGTCAGTGGAACTGGAAAGACTCTGCTCTTGGTAGAGTGTGCGCCGACCTGAAAGGATTAAAAGACAAGATCTTCAGCCTCATTCACAAGATCATCAAAGGGCGGAGATGGACGAGAAGAGGTAAGGCTTATTTATGACTTCAATCTGCAACGTCTGTTACAAATTACGATAACATAATCAGACATTATTCATGCAACCTTATCTGTGAATGAATGGTCTGCATGCGTTTATCAGAGCCGACCCCGAGCTGTGCAGACGTCAAAGGAACCTTTCCCTCGGCCTGGCGCTGGTATCAGCTGAGCCGAATGAGGAGGAGGGAGCTGGAAGAGTGTGTGGAGTTTATAGGTCAGGACGGTTCGCTGGATGCTGAGCAACGAGGAGCACTGTGGGCAGAGCTCAGACCGGTTAGTCATCCAAAATACAAAGCTCTAGACTTTAGGCAGTTGTTTTATATTCTAGCGAACTGCTATTAACCCCTCCCACACTTCAAGCACACTGTAGGCAGACTGTTATTTATTTTTTTAAAAACCCCACTGAGTTCAGCCTTTTGGATGGGCATTATTACTTGTTGTTATACAATAATCAGAAACAACATAAGGAAGTCCATTTGAAAGTACTTGGTGTGTTCTGAAGTGTGTAGAGATTTATGCATGCAATTTTTCCAGTGTTAAAGGGTGTCTTTCAATATTTGTTGGCTTCATAGCTCTATAGCAAAGGTGAATTGGATAAGAAACATGTCTTGGCTGAGTGTATAAATAGTTATGTTTTTGTTTGTGCAGCTTTATAAGCCGGTGAAGACCGTTAGGCCGGAGCAGTTGCTCGAGCTGGGCTGTATTGTGACTGAGATGGGCGAGAGAGAGCTACAGGCTGCCAACTTGTCTGACCTGGCCGTGGTCGCCAAATTTGGAAGCTTTAAAGAGTGGAGTGTAAAGAAAGTGAGTTGGGCAGATGTTCATATCCAGAGTGATGTAAGAGTGCTTTATAGTCCACAAAGCCATGGAATTTCTTGTCATGTTTTTGACATGTAGTTGTAAGTGCTCGTTGAAGAAGTGGGTTTTCAGACTCCATTTAAAAACAGTTCTGCGGGTTTAATGTTCCCATGTGGACTGAGAGGCTCTGAAGCTGCATTTAGAAGCTCTGAGACAATACCCCATGCATTTTGATTCCTTTTGATTTACAGTGAAGAGCATGCTGGGTTAGGTCCTTTTTGGACCACTTTTCACATCATAGTACATAACAAATGCTTTCATGTCTCAAAACTTTTGTTTGGCCAAAAATCTAATAGACACACTTACCCAGTCCTTACCCCAGATGTTCATCAGCAAAGACGTTTGATGTTCAAAACCTGCTTCCTAGCTGCTAGTCATATGTTATACAGTGTCAGAAACCACATGAGGAAGTCTGTTCAAGGTTACTTAGGACCTGTGTGGTTTGGGACAAAAAAGGAATGATGCTTGTCATGATGCACGCCTCTACTCCTTAATATGTATTTCAGCTGCTTTGAGATAAACAGGACCGCATAGATGAATTGCACTATGCAAGTTTTGGGATTTGATATGAGTTTTCAGACTCTGTCATACATATTCACAGACTGACATCACACACCATCTGGATGGGCTGAATAGCCAACCACAAAAGCTTAACTGAAAGGACACATAAAAATGACAGTATAGTGATACCATAATGATACCACCTGCAATTGCATATTCCAACCAGAAAAGTCTCAAAATCCCCAAACTATATGGTGTGAAACTATCCAGTTTATCTCAAAACAGCGGAAATTCTATATAAGGATTAGATGCTTGTATCATGGCACGCATTACACTAAATACGTTTGGGGGTTTGGAGACTATTCTGGTAGAAATATGCTATTGCAAGTGATCACTACACTGTCATTTTACCTGCAGCTTCAGCTGTGTCTTTGCGGTATGGCTATCCAGCCCATCCAGATGGTGTGTGACATCAATATATGAAGACGTATGACAGTCTGACAAAACTCTTATTGTATCTGATCCTCCAGCTTTTTAGTGAATATTTTAGACTTCTGGCTTTCAATACAGTCTTTAGGGATCTCTGGCTGCTCTAAATCAACTTGCATAGGGATAAATGATGTAACCTGTCTGGGGAACTATGAGGACTGGATCAAAAACCACAGTTTCTGTTGGACCTGGCTTCCTGTAATGCTGCTTTCAGTTTTAACAATATAACTGTAATTATAAAGCAATTTAAGTGTAAAAAAGTCAATTCAGCCTATACTTTTATACCGTTTATATATGTTTGCTTGGAAAATCCAGTACAGAATTTGGGAAAGGTCACTCTCAGTTGAACATGGGATTGATGCCAAGCTACTTTCTCTGATGGAATTATTAAACGTATTTAAACTGCCTGGTCGAAAAGTCACCCCTCGAATCAGTCTCTGGCCTGTTGTTCTCCAGATGAGAGCCGCCGTACAGGGAATAATGAGACGCCGTAAACAGAAGCCAGAAGAGCTTGGAGTGGTGGAGCTGGTTTCTTTTGGACATCTAATTTGTGGTCTCAGCTCCTCAGAAATTTCTCATCTGGATCCGACCAACTTGAGGTTAGAGGAGGAAACATTTTTTTAATGACTATGTTTTCATGTTTTCATATGTTTCTGTGATCATGCTTTGCATCTTCCAATTGATTTCATTCCTGTGGTGTGTGTGGTTCATTTGTGTGTGTGTGTTAGTGTGGCAGCTTTGTTCCTGAGAGAAACAGTTCTGCCATGCTCTGAAGAGCAGACCGAAGCCCTGACCGCCAGACTGTCCAGCCCCCTGGGTTTTGGCCTGGTTAGCAGTTGGGGCTCTGAGGTCTTCACAGAGATCGGGACTTTGGCAGGTATGACGTCAATTTACCCCACTGCTAGGGTCACACTGTGCTGTAAATGATGAGGGACAGTAATGATGAAGCAGTAATTCATTAGACTAAAATTAAAAGTTTGACCAAAAATCTAATTTCCACAAAACCCCCTAACCTCAGACATGGCCAAGACAGGTTCGCCATCCAAAGCTTTGCAACTTCTGTAGCTTTGCATTGGAACTACAGGACTAATGGAACTTCAGTTCATACAGTTTTTTGTGGTGGGCTTGATAGCAATTTTAGATTTCTTTTAATGTGAGGAGGATTTGAAATCTGTAAAAATTGTTCTTTTTCATTTTGGGTTGACTTTAAGTAAACTTCCTCATGTAGTTTCCCACACTTTATGACATTATTATCCATAAAAAGGAAACAAACTTTGTAGCATAGCCAAAAACAGCAGTTAGCGTCCATCCTGGTCAAGATGGCTACCAGTGCTAAACCAGGTCTGTGCTCCTGTTTGTGATTTTATGCTGTCATTTTAAATCAATGGACTGTGTTTTTATGCATCGACTCTCCTCAGTCGGACTGGACGACATGGTGTTGTCTGCCCTTGTTAAGGAGCAGATAGAAGGACTGACCCCAGCGACAATGGCTCTGATTCCCCCAAGAAAGTTGGCTGTAAGAGCTTCTCACACTCCACACTGTATCACGGCTAAGCTAAGCATTCAACTGATCTGAAATGTGTCTGCATTCACAATGTAAAAGCAACTGTGTATATTTTTACATTGCTGATGTCCTTCTGTAGGTGGTGTTTAGCGCCACTCAGCTGT
This sequence comes from Hemigrammopetersius urotaenia, assembly GCA_037974485.1. NCBI lineage: Eukaryota > Metazoa > Chordata > Actinopteri > Characiformes > Alestidae > Hemigrammopetersius > Hemigrammopetersius urotaenia. The sequence goes on from JBBPDC010000038.1 coordinate 35,541, forward strand.
CCTGGCTCAGTGCCGAGCAGGCGTGGGCCGTGACGGAGGAGCAGTGGGAGGAACTGGACAGTGAGCAGAGACAGGCATTGAGCATGGCACAGTATGAAGGCGATGTGCTGCTTGGACACAGAGGTGGGTCTAATCTAAACGGTGTAAATCAGTCTAAAACTGGTGTTTGCTCTCCTACACGCTCCCCCCGCACCACCGCTCACCTGCTGTCCAAACCCCCTCCCTATGCAAGTTTTCCCCACCCATTTGGGGGCGGAAACTATCTTGAAAGTTCTCCTGGGTTCAAATACTTTGTTTCTAAGACCTAAAATAAAAGAAATTTGGCCATTTTTGTTTTTTATGGGTATTTGCGTGCGAGACCATTCTTAAAATCCCAGTACCGGTTGTCATTATTACATTTTACATATTATGTGAGATAGGAACACCAAACAAAGCTCAGTAAGACGTCGGACACCTTGAGCATCAACACAAACTGGGGGAACTTCCATGTAAGGAGTTGGTTTGTCATGATGACAGTTTACCATTTCTTGTGCTGCTGGCAAGCATCCAGGTTAAAAACACTTATATTTACTGCTTTTTATTGTGCTTCATTAAAAACCTGTTACAGAATTAAAGTACCAAAATACTTAAATAAATGAAGATGAGGCACTTCTTTTATACCTCCAGACGCTTGGAAGGCTGCCATGACCAAATTGCTTCCCAGCAGCCAAGATCAGCATAGCGTTTAAATGTTTTCCCTGCATTTTCTACTCTAAGAACTACAGGAATAGCACTCCAAATCTGTCCGAACTGGGCTGTATGTATACTGCTCAAAAAAATAAAGGGAACACTTAAACAACACAATGTAATTTCAAGTCAATCACACACCTGTGAAATCAAACTGTCCACTTAGGAGGCAACACTGATTGTCACTGAGAGAGTGTAGA
>JBBPDC010000038.1:36566-48784 GCA_037974485.1 Hemigrammopetersius urotaenia
CCTCCTAAGTGGACAGTTTGATTTCACAGGTGTGTGATTGACTTGAAATTACATTGTGTTGTTTAAGTGTTCCCTTTGTTTTTTTGAGCAGTACATATGTGTCATAGTGGTGACAACACAACCATGATCAATTTAAGACTTGAGCGGCTTAGTGTCCAGATGTGAACTCTTTAAAAGTAAACCCCACCCAATAGCACTTCAGAAAAAGAGGCTGTTTGGGCCCTTTAAGTTATATTTCACCCAGAAGTGCTAATTATAAATGAAAAATAACCAGCCAGGATTATCCCACATGTATCATGCTAATTGACTCCTATTATCCATTTTATAGTCCTTTAAAAATAGTTTAAAATCCAGACGGCTAGTTTGTATTCAGCTGTTTTACACTACATTTTAAATGCAACAGGGGACAGTTGCAAAATGACATTTTTTTCCCTTTTCTTTTTTTAATAGCACAGCTGTCTCCATGTCGTTTGTCATTGTAACCCAGAATGTATTTGTTTCCGCAGGCAGGAACCGGGCTCCTGACATCCTCACAGCACGCATATTATTTTTACTCTGTATTCTGTGGCATTTATTATAAAAAGCACCAGGAGTGTGACTCATTCTTATTTATTTGCTGAACTTTATTGAATTCTTACATTTTTGATTAAAAACCAATGTCAGACATTGTTGTTTATTTGTTCGGTTGCAGTGAGATGGATGGAAGGGTTTGTCACTATTTCTCTCTATCGCACACACACACACGCACACACAATAAGAATTTGTAGATTGTTTCTCCAGTCAAGTGACGGGCATTCATTCAGTTTATGAGTTTTATTTTAATTTCTGTGTTGCAATGTAATGATGTAAATAACAGGAGGCAGGTGAGTGCACTTGTTCGAATTCTGCTGCTACACCTTTCACAGTTAAGCACCATTCATTGTGATAAACATGCAGTTGACCTTTCCATTATTGGAGCACTTTATTTGATTTGTGTTATTTAAAGGCAGCTGATTTGAAGTGAAAATGTCACTTTGACCCATTATGGAGCAATTAATGTTATTTATATCGCAACTTTGGCTAAGAGAATGTAATTATGTGTTTGTGGGTTTTGTGCTGCACTCAGTGTGTGCTTTAAATTACAAAAAAGCATGTATTAAAAAAATCTGACAAGAGAAAAAAAAAATTATAGATCACGCATAAAAAATTAGATACAAACCTAATACGCACACAGTGAACTGCCCAGTTGCTGGGCAGAAAATTTAGACCTGTAGAACACCATTTTAATGGAGATCACAAATATCCGGTTAATTTATGTCATTTAGTAATCAAGTAAGTTTGTCATGAACTGCTCTGTTCTGAAGAAATGTTTAACAGCTCTTTCACCGTATGTTACCACCTAAAATGGTTATGCCTGAGACATTATTTTGTGACCGTTCCGAGAGGGGTTTTGGCCCAAATGTTTTTTTTTTAATCTATTCATGCCAGGGGGATTCAGTTAGGACACCATGGTGACCAAAGTACAGTTATACAATCAGCAACACATATAAATCCCCAGCCAACCCATGTAGGTTTTCTGGTGGTTTAGGATGGTAAATAAAATGGTTACATATGCATTTAATGACTTTATTACAGTTTAGTGGAACGCTCTTTTAAGCTCCTGCAGGTTCAGCATCTCTAGAAGATCGTAGTGAAAGTTTTACATTATTTCTGGGCCTCTGTAAAGTAAATGAATAAAGTAGGTGTTTAATGTGCTGAACAGGAAATGATAACTCTGAACAGAACCTTCTCTATGGTATATAAAATGGCTATATTTGCATTAAGTTACTTTTTCTAAATATGGGATGCCCATTCACCAGAAGGTCCCGATGAAATGAAAGTGACCATTCTGTCATACATGAACACACCACAGCACAGGGAGAACAGCATGGAATTCTTTCTCTGCATTTAACCCATTCACCATGTGAAGCAGTGGTCAGGAACACAGTGCCCGGGGAGCAGTGCGTGGGGACGGTATCTTCCTCAAGGGAACCTCAGTGGTGCTTAGCAGTCTTGGGATTCAAACCGACCACTTTTTGTTCGCAGGGCGAACCACTAGGCTACGAGCTGCCCCAGTGAAAGTTTAGCTGAATCTTTTGTTTGCATACATTATTCTGGGCCTCTGTTGAAATGATTAAAGGTTAGCAAGCAAATAGTGTGTAAAGTGGCCATTTGTTACATGTGAACACACCGCAGGAAATATATGAATGAAGTGTGTTTTAATCGTGTGATCCAAATCTATACCTCTGAACAGCTCCTTCTCGAAGCAGAATGACTGAAGTCTGTTCATGTCTGAGGGAGGGTGTGTGAAATGTGTGTGATCTCACTGGAGTAGGCTGTTGAGTTTTTGGCCAGCAGCTATACGGAGGAGGAGAACTGCTTCTGCTTCTGCCAGACTGGAGCTGGTCAGCTGGTAGATAAACTACATGCACTATTTCTGCTCACAGGGAGTCTAACTGTGGGATTTTTTTCAACCAGATCAGCGGCTCCAATCTAATGGATCACACAGGAAGCCACCCCATCCTCCCCATAGCTAATTAGCCAGGTGTGATCTATTTGGGGAGCAAGAGGGACGCTCAGCAGGCCATCTGGGTCTGTGGCCTTCCAGGTGTGCTTACCTTCACCTCACATCTATGGCATGGTGTGAGTTGGTTTTTTTCCTTTTAAATGAAACATCAATCATATCCCAAATCTATTTACTTGAAATTCAACTGATCTTGTTGTAGAGTGCTGGAAGATTGGGAAGGCTCCTGAGAGGTAAATTACATATTCAATAGTTCAATAAGTGAATATCAATTGAAAAGCACTGAGACAATAAGACATTGGCCTGAGGCCACCATGCCCACTGCCAAGTGTCAGCTAGAGGGGTGTAAAACCAGAAGAAAGGAAAATTCCAACCTATTTTTTCCAACCTATTTCTCCTAGACTTAATTTAGCCAAGGTTAACAAAAATGAGATTTTGACAATTTTTTCACGATGCAATTTTAGATCTTAAAATGCTCATTCTTTTCTTTCACTGCTCTCATCTTTTATTGTCTCAGATAAGAAAAACCATAAAGTCCTGATTGGTTTATAAATGAGCCTGTACAACAAATTTGTCTTAATGATCAAAGTCTCAGCTACCGTTTCAGACAGTTTTGAGATCTATAAAGTTGTTAAAGAAAAGAACAGCAAAACAACTTCTGTCTTAAGTTGATTTTTACTTTTGCTTCTAATTACTTCCAATGGGGTGTTAAGAGAAACAAGTCAGACTTGAATACACTCCAGATAAGATTGATTTATTTCTGACAAAGAAAAGACACAAAAACTTCCTCTGGGAAAGTTCTCAATGTTTGGGTGTGGAGTTGTAGAATTGCATTCTCTAGATTGATGAGTTGGAGTGGTGTTTGCTATGCAAATCTACTGATCCACCACCATTACCTGACCTCACCAATGCTCTTGTGCCTGAATGCAATCAAATCAAACTTCACAAGCAGGGCAATTTCCTTTTAATTCCATTAATCTCTGAAGAATAACAATAGAATAAGAATATTAATATGTTGACTTAAATCACACAGCCAGTGGTGAATTTGCCTGGAATCTTCTTTTTAGTGTAGAATTAGACTTAATCTTGGTCTGGGAAATGTGCCCATAGTGTATTTTACAAAGTGCACTTTGTCAGCAAACTGTGAACTGATACTTTAAGCCATTATTTAAGTCTGTCCAAAAAGAGTGTCTTCTGATTCTATTATTGGACAGTTTACTTTTGGCTTAACTAGCTTACTGCTTTGTGAGTTTCCCACCAGCCTGGTGAAACGTGCCCCCAGTTGTGCCCTTTTGGATTTGTTTGGGTGTAAATACACTATATGCACCATTCCACCAGCAGGGACTTTAGTAACATAGCATTTAACTAGGCAGTAATATAGGTTTGGTCCCCCTTTGCAACTATAACAGCTTACAATCTTTTTGGAAGCTTTTCCACAAGTTTTTGGAGTTTCTGTGGGAATTTGTGCCCATTCGTTCTGTAGAGCATTTATGACTTTGGGCACTGATGTTGGATGAGAAGGCCTGGCGCACAATCTTCATTTCAGTTCATCCCAAAGATGATGAATGGGGTTGAGGTTAGGGCTGTGGGCGGGCCAGTCAAGCTCTTGCAAACCAAATTCATACCATCATGTCTTAATCGTTCTTGCTTTGTACACTGGGGCACAGTCATGCAATAGAAAGGGGTATTTCCCCAAACTGTCCACGAAGTTGGAAGCATGGCGTTGTACAAAACGTCTTGGTATGCTGAAACATTAAGATTGCCCTTCACTGGGGCCACTTGAAATAAACAAATAATAGGTGTCCAAATACTTTTGTTTACATGGTATTTGGACAAAAGTATTAATAGGTGTGTCCAAATACTTTTGTTCAAATACTTTTGTTTACATGGGTTTTAAGGGCTGTAATTGCACCTTGTTTCCTCCAGATGTCGCCCGAGAGCCGCCCTTTTTGTAGCCGTTCGCAGTGGGCGTGTCTAAACTGCGTTCGTTCGTGACGTCGTGACGTGTTTCCTTAGCAGCCTCTCCGTACGGCTCGGAGAGGGTAGCGGCGGCTTTGTTGTTTATTTTTGTTGTTTTTAATTTTCTGCTGCGGTTTTGTTTACGTTTTTGATGACTTGTTTGTTGACCCACTGACACGCCTCGGCATGTGTGCGGCGGTGCTGTCTGTGCCTCGGTTGCTGGGGGCGAGCCTGCGTTCCGTCGCTAGGTCGCGTAGCGTAAGATGGAGCCGCCAAAGTTTCCCAGCTGTACAGTTAACACACGCGTGTATCTGAGAGAGTGTGTGTAAGGCTGCGAGAGTGTGTGAGAAGTACCTGTATAGCTATTAGGCAGCCTCGAGCCTTGTCTCCAGTCTCTCTACGGAGCTCCAAGCTCTGCTCCGACTCGCGTCTCTCTTTTCCAGAATACCCGGCTTGCCCTACACTTAGCTCGTTCTTTAGACTGTAGCCATGTCGTTGCGGGTGTAAGGGGCTCTCTGGTGGGGTGCAGGGGGCGGTGGAGCCGCTCGCTCGCTCGCCCGCTCGCTCGCCCGCTCGCCCCTAAACGCGATTTGGGATTGCTGATCTCCTAGTATTCCCATTATTTGCCCCCAGGGACGTACAGGAAACCTCGGACAGAGAAGGAAACGAATCGTTTGAAAGTGGTGGAGGTGGTGCTACTGGTGTTGTGCTCATCCAAAGGACTTTACTCACACAGGAGCAGATCGAGCCTTGTTTTCACATCCTCAGAAGGTTTTGGGGCACTTTAAGGGCACGGCTAGATGCGGTAAGGACATTCTTATCTGTTAAAAATAAGTGGAAACGGTCCAAAAAAATCTTGGAGCAACTTTTCAAGCTATGGTCTTTGTCCTTCAACAGTAAATACGCTGATGGCCAGCTAGCCAAGCCCTGTAACTCAGACAACACAGCTGGTGGTGGTAGTTATAGGACAGGCTGTGAAGTGCTTTAACACAACTTTTTAACTGCTAAAGCCTGTTCGGGCCACTTTGCTACTTGTAATATAACATTCCTAGTGGAAGCAGATCATCCAGTGTTGGGTGAGTAGATGCAGTAGTAACTTGTTTTTGTGTCGATCCCTGTGTTTTGTGTGTTATATTACAAACAAAACACACAAGGGATACCAGATCCCATTTGTTTCCCTACCAGGAGAACTGATTAGGAGGTTTTCGTTTGATTTGCCCCCTTTTAAAAATGATATGGGAAACAGCCTCTATAGGTTTTCTGAGGTTATTCAGACTAAATGTTTTTTTCTTCCAGTTATAAATGCTCGTTAATGATTGATACTTTATTACAGCGGATGTAGGTCTTACTGTACAGCACATTTACACTACACAGTCAGCCTCTGTATCTATGTTCATTGTTTTGTTTCTTTTCCCAATTTTGTATGCAGTATAAAATGGATGAAATGATATCTCGGCATTCTAGTCTTAAGGATCCTGATATTCTGGTTTGGACTAGCCTGTGACTCACCAGGAGGGAGAGTGTGTCTGGGAAATGGAAAAGGCAGTCATTCACTCCTTGTTTTTAGGCAGGGGAATAAGTCTAGACGACAGTTCTCAATCTGTTTTTTCAGGTTTTTCAGTTAAGGCTAAAGGGACCAGACTTGGGTTGTTGTGTGTGATAATTGCATACAGGCTCTCTCTGGTGCCTAAAGCTGTGTAGGCAAACTCAGGTGATGTCACAGCAGTGGGTGTACTTTAAAATCAGTGTCAGCAGTGGCTTAAAAGCTTGTCGGGGAAGGTGTACACCTCTGTCTAGTTTCTGCCCCAGCCTTGCTTGAACAGAATATCATAAGTGAGTACTTTTTTCTTTGTTTCCCCATTAAATGTGTAAGCAATACTCTGTAGTGTCTTCATTAGAGATGTGGTTATTGTGTTTCAAAACCAGCTGTTTAACTTTTATGAAGGAAAAATGAAATGTGTTCATCAGTTTTCCCGTTTAGTGATTGATTTTTTTTAGCCCTGTTGGATTAGAAGGCAGTGGTTGTGTTGGTGGGTAAAATATAGAGGAGACAACAGCTTTTCTATCACAATGGCTGTTGTGTATTGATAATCTCATGACTGAAGCATCGTGATCGGCGGTGGTGATAAACGCACTCGCCTGGCATGTCTCGGAAGGGGCGATTAGGCCTTGTGTTGTGCAGTTCAGTCTTTCCTCCTTTTATCGTTTATCTCCCATTATGTAAGATCATCATTCTGTTTAGGCCTAATCGTTTTCAGTTTTTTTGCAGTGTGCAGAAGCGATTCCAAATTGTGGTTTGGACTTAGGTTGTCCAAATTGTAAATGACATGCATTTACTTGAATGCATCACATTTCAAGCATTTCTGTTAACCAGTTGCTCTGCTTATAAAATCAATGTGCAAACAAGCCAAAGAGCTTTTACCTGTGTGCCAGAGATAGTGTTTTTTTTTTTTTTTTTTTTTTGGAATGTAGGGCAGTCACTATCAGTTGTATTGACTAAAGTAGTGATTTTAGAACACTCAAGACTCCCATGCTTTTTTTTTTTTATAAGCGACAGCCTGCTGATCACTCTTTGAGTGCTTCATCATGAACCCAAGAAAAATGACATTGTTTGGCTGTAGTTGTGACTGGGGGACAATTTAGAATGAAAATAAATGGAAAATGAAAATCCAACATGTTGGTTAGCCAATTCATCTGATGCATGTAGGCTATTAGAGAAGTCTGTTTAGTGAAGTTATTTCACGTTGAGGTATTAAAAGAACTTGGTTTTGTGTTCTATAAACCATCTCAAAAAACAGACTAAACAAAGATTTGTTTTGCATTTGCTTCCATATCATAGCTGCTGTCTAGATGAGCTGTAATCAAATCTGACTGCTCTGTCTCCATATCTGATGAGTGACATGTCTGGAAACTCTTCTGAGCTCTATATCAATAAATATCAACAACTCTTTGGAGAGACTGTTCAGAAATGTTCAAGGGATCTGCTGATACCATGTTTGTTTTGGGACTGGTTTCCAAGAACCAGATTAAGTTAAAGACTAAAGTAAGGGTATGTCAGTGTCTTCACACTTAACACTAACATTAGTTTAGTACTAGACTAGGTGTGATCCATGTCCACAAGATTAGACACCTTTATTTTTTGCAGCACATTTGGGAGAGGATCAGTAAGTATCGTCAAGCAGTATCAGTATTATCTGTACAACCCTAATGATACCCATTCCTATTCATAGACCTCACCTGGAGTCTGTGTATGAAAAGTTCATAGACTTTGACAAGGACTTTTTTTTTTTTGAAGAATGTATATGTTTGAAAGAGTGGTACAGCAGGTAGAATTTGTGAAATGGAGTAAATATTGCTGCGGTCTTATGTGACAGGAAAGCCCTTTTTTTTCGTGTTCCTGGTAGTCCCGGAAAAGAATTTGCAGATGCTGGGTTGGGTGTATCTCAGTCTGGTAACAGTGTTTCTGACACACCAGTAGTATTGTTTTCTACCCACAGTTTACAAGTAGTGTCCCTGGAGTCAAACTTGCAGAAGTTTTTTCTGTTTTTCATATTGTGGTCTTTTATTCTTTATAGATGTTTGAGTTTTTTGTCTTTCATTTTCTTGGTATTCTTTAGCCGTGTGACATAAACCTAACCTCGCTAACTTGTAATGGGCTAGTACAGCTTCACAAATCTGTCGCTGGCTATTTTTTGAGCTGTTCCAAATAGCATTATAAGGCTTTTTAATATTTGGTGTTTTAGAACACCATAAGCGTTTTTTAACGCCATCCTGCTGCCCAATGTGTAGTTTTGTGTATTCACCTGTGGGGGCAGTAGTTATTGTCTCTAGATTGTTTACATCTTAATTTTTGCAGTTCTACATTGACAACGTTTTATTCTTTGTTAAAGCTTACAATCAACATTCATTTAAAAATCCTGATATCCTGCACAATGTCGGGTCAAAGGGATGTTTTTTGTGCTTTTTGAAAACATGCAAAGTTTTCTGCAGAAGTTATTTAGCTACACTTGCTTGTCAGTGTCTACTTTTGATTGTCTGCTGTGACTGGTACAAGAGCACATTACATGGCACTCAACAAATATTTGTCATGGTTCCCAGAACACTTGAATCATGGGACATATTTGGTTCACTAGAATGGTAACTAAATGCCATGTAAATGCAAGAGCGGCGTTTTCTTTGCGTTTGTTAGGATTTTGGCAGAAATTGATGCAAAGAAGACGTTACATGCAGTGTTTAACGTCACACGGACACGCAGCTGACTGAACACCCGTGTGGACGCTTCGATATGCTCCGCTCAGTCCGCTCTCACCTGGTACCACAAACGCCCGATTCAGGTGTCTGTGTGGACGAGGCCTAAAGGTTCACCTGTTCATTAAGGAAGTCTGACTGGATTTGTTTCTCGATGCAGCAGCGATGATATTGAAGTAAATTCAAGATCTCTTGATGTATCATTTTCAGGTGAATCCTAAAAATTAGAAGCCAACTTCCGCTTCCTAAATTGTGCTTCTGGTTATCTCCATCTCAGTAGCTGCACAAGTGACGGAGCGCCTTCAGTCAAACGCTCGGTGTTAATCTGAAACTGGACGTTGGCTGATGTGAGTGAGGGGAATATCAGATTCCTGAGCTGAGATGGCAGCCTATATATTTCCACGTTTTAACAGGACAAATGCAGATAACAGTGTAAACAAAGGACAAGCCTGTGCTGTCAAAATGTAGTTTGTACTTCCCCTTTCTCAATGGAGCAAAAATCACAAAACTGAAAATTGAAAAGCAAACACCTAACCGACAAGTAGTTGAATATTGTATGCAGTCCAGCATTACTATTAAGTATAAATTACATTTAAACAAAAAATGAGACCGTAATATGGTATGTAGACCATAGACTGGTGTATTTTGAAACTGTAAGGTAATCCTACTGGACTTATAGCTGATGACTTGAAAGCTTCTTAATCTGTTCTTGTGCATGCAACGACTTGCAGACTCGCTCAGTAGCTGTGCACATTTTTGTCCCCACTGAAATGAAACATACTGGACAACACCGGCCCACACAAAAAGATTAAAGCTTTAATTCCAGTCCAGGCAGGAAGTCCACAGCTTTATCAGTAACACCCTGTAGACAAGACTGTAAGTCAGTCTAAACAGGAGCCGCGATAGTCTGCTCTATACATTTAATGTAAATATTGACAGTAATTCTAATGTCTGTTTAAGCTGTGAAGCAAAGTAAATAAACCGTTTGAACCAGTATTGCGCTCACAGAACTTCATTTATAGATTTCAGAGGTCCTGGCCAAACACACTTGGTTTTGCTCACCTGTTAATGACCGCATTTAGTGAATGTGTTTGACTCAACTATCCATCTGCGCTGAACACCAGCCCTCCAAGCCTACCGTTGGGACTCCTGTTATTGGACAGAGGGTCCCCATTTGGTCCTGGAGTACCCTTTGTCCTACACATTTGTTTACACAACCACTTAATCTCTAGAACAGCCAGTAAGTAACTAAGTTCGACCAGGTATGTGTTTGGATAAGGAAGAACGCCTTAAATCTGCAGGTAGGTTTTCTGGACCAGTTGGGAACCACTGTTACAGGGTTATTGTATCAGCCACAAAGTTGGTTTCCTTGGTAATATGGCAATAAATGGGCCATGAAATATCTGTACTATGTTTTATTATAATAGTTGTGGGAAACAGACCTTCAAGTATATCTAAAAAGGCTTTGTTTTTCCAGGATAAACTTACCTTTCTAGTGTAATTGGCCTGAAATGTGAACAGGCTAAGAACATGATAGGTAACATGAGCAGCTGAGCAGGTTCAGTGGTCTGGGACCATTTCCCTGAGCGTTCTCAGATAACTGAAGTCATGTTTTGTCTGCTATAAAAGGGTGTTAACGCTCGACCTGTGAACAGACAGCAGGAGTTGGAAACTTTGGACTTGGAGGATAAACCTGTCTGAGAGCACTCCTCTACACATGCTTTCGTTAGCTGCGCCATGAGGCAAGGAGTGAGTCAGCTGACTGCAGAGGTGGTGCACTGACTTTATTTGGATGGGAAACAATAGTTATCACAAACCACCATCACAATAAGAATTTGTGATTAAATAATTTTTTATTGCATTAAAAAGACTTCCATGTTCTTCCTAACAGCACAAGTCTAGCTTTTCTGCTTTTACAAGGTTTCATTCTGCTAGGGTCTGTCTCTTGAGCAGAAATTGCAAAATTTACATCCCTAGGGGTTCTTTAAAGGCTGAAATATTTTTGTCCAACTTTAAAAAATTAAATGATAATCATTTCAAGTCAAGAAAAAGTAAACTGGTTTAGTGATATGCATGTATCCTGTGAGATGAGCCAGCATGGCTCCTAAAAAAGTGTAAATAAACAAGGAGTATAAATTCTAAACCAGTAGTTAAATGTGCAATTTAGTACAAGGGTGACTTTGTAACATCCAAAATTGTGCAAAGTTGCATCAGCAGTTTTTAACAAAGCAATATTAAGTTAGTACAGGTCACACAATATCCTGCTGGTGAGTTTCCTCTCTTTCAGTGATGTGCCTACCCACAAGCAGTTTGTGCTAATAGCGCCCCTTGTGGAGACTCTTCAGACTGCTTTACAATGACCTGTGCAGTCACTGTTTATCATTCAAATATTTAAAAATAATTCCTTATAAATTGTACTGATTGCAGGCTTAATTTTGTTAATGATTTGGCAAGCCCTGACACTTGTTTGCAAAGCTTACAGAAAAGAATAGAAAAGAGAAGAATATAGTCACAATATTGAACCAGATCTTGATCCCAGAATGAAAAACATGAAGAGATGTCACGGCTCAGTCAAGCAAGGTGGTGCAAGAGATGTTCTTGTTCAGTCGTGTGTTCGCTTTTTTCCCCCCGTTTGGACACAAGTCTGTTTTGTGGTTGCATCCTTTGAAGCTGAGAAGAATGGATGTCTGAGGGGGAGAAAGATGATTTATCACTTTTGATCCAAAGGCCACTTGTAACTTGGATTGAATTTATTTATTCATTCATTCCCCCTTTTTTTGGCCATGGAGGACCATGCATTATTGCTTGAGGTGTGAACTGTCAACCGGAGCAGAACTGCTTGTCCTGCCTGTAGCTATGGTTACTCCCATTGCAGTTAATCTCCGTCGCTGATGCAATCAAAATGAATTCTGTTGTAATACTAGCAAAGGTTTTCAAAACGGAAACAGTAAAACTTGACTTTTGTCAAGCCTTCACCTCATGCTCCACCTTAGGGAATTAAACATATTTATGTATGAAACCAAATTAGTCCTCCCCTCATATGAAATGATTTTCCAGCACATTGCCAGTGTGAGCTTAAGCTGTATTTATCTTTTTTCTGTTCATTAAACCATTCGGTCACCCTGGAGGCTAATGGCCCTCAAATGATTGTGCTGAGGAGATAAAAGATCAAATTCAGTCAGACTACTGTAAGCTTTTGGAGTTGCAATTCATGTCCAGGTATTCAGTTTTGTCTGTGTATTATTGTTTTAGTGGTCTTGGGGTGTTTGTGACAGTCGTTGGGTTTTTAAATCAGTGAAAATGTCATTCTTTTTTGTGCATTTAGTAGTGGTGGGCTGTTATCGGCGTTAGCGTTCGGCGTTAACGTGAGACTCTTATCTGGCAAAAAATATATATATCGCCGTTAATCTATTCACAAAGTTGGGTTGGGAGCTGGGTCTATACTACGCAAGCTATGATGACTTTCACC